>JAPYYV010002915.1:0-21553 GCA_030522625.1 Copidosoma aretas
CCCCCCCCCCCCCCCACATTTTCTCCATAGCCGGAGATGGCCGACGTCCTCCGAAATACACATACTTGTCAAAGTCTCCCGTAAACAGACGAACTATTCCGATTACAAACGATCCTTTCACCAAAGCCCTCCAACATCGTCGAACATAGCCAAAAACAACCGATTGCAGCTGAAGCCACGCTTTCACAGCCCCTCGGAATTTTCAGTTTTGTCCGCACGTCTTATTTGGCAGGTAGACAAAGGCACAAAAATAAAACGTGACCATTGGTAATACAACTGATAAAACAGACAACGGGAGACCCGTACGCTCTAGCTTAATACGAAATAAAAATAGAATATAACTTAATCATCTACATCCAAATAACCAAATAGACTCACCCGCGTCTACTGTCTATTAATAGATCATTTATTCACTAAAAGTGTAAGCAGAGAAGTATATTGGGTTTCGGAATAAAGTACATGGAATAATACTCTATATCGTACCCTAATAACACCCTACTACAGGAATAGGGCAGGGCAACCGATTCATGCACATAGTGCAAAAAAAACCAGGTGTGTGCAAACCACGATTGCGCTGTAGTCTAGCAAAGTATATCTGAGCAGTGATAGGCTAAGATCTCCCAATCGGAAACCATGTTTCTTTTATACAAAATATACTTAGCAATATATTTTCGTGTATTGTACTTACTATATAGGTGTATTATACTTTCAATCATGATGTAAATAGACAAGGTTTGCAGGATAGCACATGCTTTTGAGAAGGGAGAACACCAATTAGATTTCAGGGCAAGTAAGCTCCATATTTGTTAAAAAGAAAACATGTGTTTCAATACAAAGTACATGGAATAATACCCTATATCGTACCCTAATAACACCCTATTACAGAAATCGGGCAGGGCCACCGATTCATGCACATAGTGAAAAAAAAACCAGGTGTGTGCAAACGATGATTGCGCTGTAATCTAGCAAAGTGTATCTGAGCAGTGATAGGCTAAGATCTCCCAATCGGAAACCATGTTTCTTTCAATAAAAGTATGCTTAGCAATATATTTTCGTGTATTGTACTTACTATATAGGTGCATTATACTTTCAATTATGATGTAAATAGACAAGATTTGCAGGGATAGCACATGCTTTTGAGAAGGGAGAACACCAATTAGACTTCAGGGCAAGTAAGCTCCATATTCGTTAAAAAGAAAACTTTTGTTTCAATACAATGTTTAACTATGTCAAAAATAACCAACATGTATGTACTGAGGAAGGAAATAAAAAACCCGACCGTCAGTGATACAGCTAATGAAACAGATACTTACCCGAAACCCGTATACTTTAGCTCGATACGTAATTAAAAAAAAATAAAACAAAGCACCCCAAACAAATAACTAAATAGATTCTCCAGCTAACACTATTTGTTGATGAATGAGTTATTAAGTAATTTAAAATGTAAGCAGAGTAGTCTATTGGATTTCAGAATAACATACATAGAAATATCACACATTATTACAGGAATCAGACAGAGCAACCGACTCATAGACATGGTGGAAAGAAAACCAGGCATAAGCAGACCATGATTACATTGTAATTTAGCAAACAATAACTAAAATGTAAACCGCTAAGGATTCCTAAGCGAGAACAATGTTATTTTCATACAAAATATGATAAGCACTATTTTTCTGTGTATTATACTTACTACATAGGTGTATTAAAATTTCGAATATGATGTAAATAGACAAGGTTTGCTGGATAGCACATGATTTTGACAACGGAGAAAACTGATTAGATTTTAGTGTAACTGAGCTCCATATTTGTCGAACAAAGAATATGTGTTCTGATACACGTACACTTCAGCCTAATACTTAATTCAAATAAATTGAAACATACATACCTCAAACTGAATCACCAAATTTACTCGCCTGATTCCAATGCTCAATACTAAATAATTTATCTACTAATTGAAAATAATTTCAAATTAAAGCATAAATACGAATCTCTAGCTCCTTTAACCGAATAACTTAATATAGTCAACCTAATATCCGAAGGGAAAACAAAAAATTAAAGTAAAATTATTTATTGTTTTTAATAATTAGGTTATTGGAAGAGTGGGGATAATATAATTATTTCAGAAGTAAAATTAGAATCGTGTATTTTTAGTCAGTCGAGAAGAAAGTGGCATTAATGGAGGAAAATTTTGTGAAAAAAACTTGGGCGCCCAAGTCCCAAGTTATACTTTTTCGGCACAAAATATATGTAGATGTGGCTGATTCTGTCCCTAGATACGTTCATGTGGCTGATTACGCCCAAATTTGATCGGTGATGATCCCAGCACAAATTTTGAAATAATAATACGCAATGAAAATTAAATAATTCATCCATAGAACCTCACATTTATAAATCAATGATAGATCAAGATTATATGTGTTAAACTTTATTTAAAAAAGTTTTGAAAAATGTGTAAAAACTGAGAAAATAATTATTTTTTTATTTCAAAATTAACAAATTAATTAAATGAAATAAATAATAATTAATATGTAGAAAAGCTGCAATTGAAACAAACTTTAAAAGTTTTGAAAAACTTATTAAATTATTTGTTTAACATTTTATTAATGTAAATTAACAAATATTTAAACAAATTTATAAATAAACAGTAATTCAATATTTAAATTAAAAGTGAGTTACAAACTGAAATATAGGAGGTTGTAGTGTGTAGCTTACTCACAGAGGTAGCTTGTAGTTAAGTCGACACAGTACACGGCTCGTATGCACGAGGTCGTGAGTTTAAATCTGGTGGAAAAAGATTTTTTTATTTAGAAATTAAAAATTCACTTACGTAGCATATTTTTAAGGGGGGAAAAATTTGAAATCGTTGATTTACTTCCTTGTATAATGCTCATATAGAAGTATAACTTCAAATATATTATTTTATTCATGGAAGGATGCTATCAATGGTTATCTTATATAATCTCAAAATTATCATGAAAAATCTGGGGGTTAGCGCGTGGAGCGCGCAGGGGGGCGAAGCCCCAATTGTATATATGCATATGTATAAACCGAATGAATAAAGTAATTTCCAAACGATTTTAAACTGACTAAAATGTTGAGAACTAATGTTTTTCAGCTTTCTTTTCCAAGTATTTTAGCCACGTGATTGACCTTTTTTTTTAAATTTGGATAATTGGAACTCTATTAAGTGATGACTCGATAGCGCCATCAGCTTGTTGGAGAGCATGATCGAGAGAGTGTCACTGGTTTTACCGATTAGCCGGACATTATCGTGCCCTAATGTGCTCATTGTGTGCGTATGCACGCGTTACCGTTGCACGGGGCCTGATCAACTTCGTGCGGTAGAAATGAAGTATCGTGGTAGCAATGAATTGGGCTATATGACATTAGTTTTATTGATATTTCCCCGTGCGTACGTCCGTGCCGTATAGACATACGTATCTGAATCTATCTGTTCGAACTTTTTTTCGTAATATGTACATGAATCGGTTGCTCTGCCCCATTCCTGTAATAGGGTGTCAGTATTCTATGATCTTTATTTCGAAACCCAATAGAATACTCTGTTTACACTTTTTATTCGTTAATAAATGATCTACTTGTATACAGTGTAAGTGGGCGGATCTATTTGGTTATTTAGTTGTAGGTGTTTAAGTTATATTTTATTTCTATTTCGGATTAAGCTCGTGCGTCCGGGTCTCTTGGTATCTGTTTCATCAGTCGCATCACTAAAGGTCACGTTTTATTGTTGTGCATCTATCTATTTGCCAAATAAGACGTGTGGATGAAACAGGAAACTACAAGGGGCTGTAAGGGAGCGGCTTTGGCTGCAATCGGTTGTTTTCGGCAATGTTCGACGATGTTGGAGGGCTTTAGTAAAAGGATTCTTCTGTAATCGGAATAATGTGTCTGTTTTTGGCAGAGTTCGGTGAGATAGTGTCTTTTGGGTGACTTCGGCCATCTTCGGGCGATCTATGAAAATAAGTATCGAGTAAAAATTTCCATGTTTTTGAGGGGGAGGGGAAGAGCTAGGCTTAATGTAGAAAATTAATAATTTTTTTGGGGAGGGGATCGATAAAACCTGAAAATTTCTAAGTTTTTGAGGGGGGTGGTGAGGGGGATGGCGAGCGAATGAGAGAAGTAGGGGAGGGGGCCACCAAAAAGTTAAAAAAATGATTTTTACGTGAAATCACGCAGAAACGATCGAATTTTTTAGGGGGGTCAGGGGCAGACACAAAAAAATGACGATCATACAAAATACAAAAAAATTAAACGAATATACACGTGATTTGAGGGGGGCTGAGGGGGGTGGGATCTATTGTATCCTTATCACTATATGTACGAGTATAGAGACATTTTATTGTATACATGTGTAGATTTATGTGCTACAAAGTATGTAGATACATGGTGAAATTACGTAAACATGGCGCAGCTTATCAGGACTGCACTTCACCATCCACCATACTGTCCTTCAACCTACTGTAGGGCAGTATACCTTCATATCATCAACGTTACAAGATGTAGATAAGGTTATAAATACAGTGAAAGTGGACACAAATAAGAGGCCAGATGGTTATCCTGCTTTCTTTATTAAAGGATGCATTACTGCAATTGCGGAGCCCGTCTTGTTGTTTTCAACTAATCGTTGTGATATGGTTGCATGCCATAGGTATGGAGGTTGTCACGCATCATTTAAATACATATAAGAAAGGAAATACAGTTTGTGTTGAAAATAAAAGACCAATATCTATCCTAGGTACTGTTGCCAATATATTTGATTAGATTGTTTATGAATGAGCTCAGTTCCATGGTTGGCCACATGTTGATATGGGAGCAACATGGATTCGTACATGGGCGCTCGATGGTCACAAATTTATGCTATACTGTAATACCATCGCGTGTGCACTTAATTGAGGCATTTAGATTGACGCGGTGTATGTTGATTTCAAAAAAACATTTAATTTAATCAGTCATAGCATACTAATAAAAAAGATGCATCGTGCTGGTCTAGGTGGTTCCTTTTTGAAGTGGTTTTTATACTTAACTGGTCGTACACAGGTGTTAAAAAGGAGTGATGTGGAGTCTGACTGTATGACTATACGGTTGAGTGTCCCCCGAGGATCGCATCTGGGTCCTCTTTTATTTTTGATAAATATATATCATCGCCCCTCTGCGCGCTTTGCTCGCCAACCCCCCATGTAATTATCGTTATATTTTGCCAATATCCAATAAAACTGTAATTTAAAATATGTTTAAACAATTTTAAACTTATTTTATCTAATGATTTAATCAGTTATACTTTACAGTTTTTTATTAATTTGTCATTACTTAATAGTCAAGACTTTTATGAATTAATTTTTTCTTATTTATAACAATTTACTTCTTTCTTTGCTTATCATCTACTTAAATTCTAATATTAATAATAAAACTTTTAAAATAACATTATTTATAGAAAAAACAATCAATTTATGTAATAAATTAAATTAACGTTTACCGTGTTACTGGGATAAAAAACTGGGGTTTTAGATTATGTTGTTATTTGATGTATACTTTATTTAATTAAAACATGATCATCACGCTTTCTCCCGGGTAACTGGGCTAAAAATCTTGGAGTTTCGGTTATGTTTATATTTATTAATTTTTATTTGGTTATGTTGTTATATTAATTCATTTAATTAACATAGTATGAACTTGCTGTCCCCCGGGTTACTAGGTAAAAAATTTGTTATATGGGATAATTAGGAATTAATGATTTAAGTTATTGGGTCATCTGGTTATTCCAATATTTGTGGCGATTCTAGTTACGTCTCTTTGTTACTTTTTGCATTTTTAGCATCGCCATTAGAGACATCATACTCTACTGATTATTGAACGCTTCAACAATCATGTCCACTGGGTTGGTATAGTATAAGTAACTCTTTTTTTTGCATCTGGAAAAACGAATTTATTTCTTAAAACCATCTTATGGCATCTTTAAGGTGGAAATCTGTTTGTCCAAATCTTTAAGTTACAGCTTAAAAAGTTCTATTTACTACAAACCCCAACTGACCTAATACAAAAAAACGTATCTTATGTTAACATATTTTGTTTTTATTCAAACACACTGACAATTATTTCTTGTCCGTAATCATCGAAATTTATACTGCAACATGTTCGATTAATTCTAGAGTCTTATGATACTGACAAAATGTATCGATACTTACGTTATCATAAAATCAATACATTGAAAAGTATCACCTGAGCAGAAAAGTTATCGAGGCGCTCTTGCGATGCCGTAAGTAGGTGCCGCGCCAGCGTCACTATGCCCTACTGTGGCGTATACATTAGTTGTTTGGCACGAATAGACGTGGCGATGATTTTGTCCAAGCAAGGCATCCATGATAAAGCGATTTACGTTGTGTGTAGGTTATATATATATATATATATATATATATATATATCACAATTATATAACGTTGTCTTCCTCGCACTCATGTAACTTAACCAACCATCGTCAATTCTAAACATACGTTGGAGCATATTCTCAAAAGAACCGACCCACAGACCCAGTAAGACCACTTTATGTACTTGTTTCTCCCACTGACATATATGAAATAGACTGCTTATCTTTACGTACTGCTCTGGTACTCAGGTAGAAAGAGACACAGAACTGAGCGTGGGTACCCATCTTTCTCGTATATAGCAGGCTATGGGGGCTCCATATTTATTCATTCTTATATTACGACATAACATAATCGTCTAAATTATTTGAGAAACAACCAAAAACAATTGATAATTGAGTGATACTAGGGCCTACTTGATGCAGTAGCTAACAGCGTTTCTGATATTTTTCAAAATTTTGAAAAAACAGATACAGTTGGAAATCTTCATATACTACCATCCAAATTTATTGGAAGTCCTATATATATGCGACAGCGTTATGAAGATGCAATGGCTATAATTAAAAAGTGTAGACCAGATTTATTTATAACAGTTAATTGTAATCCAAAAAAGAAAGAATTAATATTATTTTTAGAAAAATTTCCGAAGAATACAACACCAAATGATGTACAAAATACAACCGTTAGATTTTTCCACAATAAATAACAAATCAATTCTGGATGAAATTGTTAAAATAAAAATTATCCTACCAGTATTGGCTTATATTTATACAATCGAATTTCAAAAACGTGGCTTACCACATGCTCATATCCTTATAACATTGTATCCTGATAAATATAGCAACACCTCAAGATATAGATAAAATTATTTCAGCTGAAATAGAGACATACAATAAAAAGCTGGATGAATTAGTAATTAAACATATGCTCCATGGCCCCCATACGAAGCAAAGTCCACGTTTGGATAATGTTAATGACACACGTTCAAAACGATTTCCAAAACCTTTTTCGGACTTTACAAATTTGAAAAAGAATGGTTATCCAGAATATAAGAGAGTAAATAATATTTTTTTAAATCATATTTATAAGTATAAGGATCAGAAAAAAATTTCGGTTAATAATTCAATGGTTGTACCGTACAACAAATATTTGTTGATAAAATATAAATGCCACATAAATGTTGAATATTGTGGATCCATACAGAACGTACAATATATTTATGACTACATACATAAAGGTAGCGACCGAGCTTTTATTGAATTAAAAAAATTTAGCGATTGTGAAGAAGGAGTTTTAGATGAAATCAAAAACTATGTAGATGGTAGATATTCAAGTCCAATGGAGGCTGCATGGAGATGAGAAAAATTTTCAATTTGCGGTAGAAGTCATAAAGTTGTAAATTTGGCTTTACACGTTGAAAACAGACAAAAACTAATTTTTGAAGAAAATATGATTGAAACCACTCTAGAAAATTGGGAAACACCTTTTACAGCTTTGTTTGAATAAAATAAAATAGATGATCATGCTAGATCATTGAACTGCATAAATATTCCAGAAAAGTGTATTTTTGATGGACAAATTAAAAGTTGGCAAAAAAGAAAGAACGTGATAAAACATACAGCAATAGGTCGATTAAACACTGTTCCTCCAAAAACCACGAACGTGTTTTTCTAAAACTCATTTTGAATAAAATGAAAGGAGCAAAGTCTTTCAACGATTTGAAAACTTACAACAACATTACTTACAAAAGTTTCAAAGATACTGCTATCGCGATGTGTTTGATGGGAAATGATAGTCAAATGACAATATATTTGAAAAAGTCAGTACTGTTATGCTTTTTTTTCAATTTAGACAATTCTTTGCGTGGTTTTTACCTTCAAAAAACGTTCAAGATGATAAAATTTGGAACAAACATAAAAATCGTTTTACGGAGGATTTTCCTAATGAACAAGAAAATCGAGCTTTGCTTCACACTAAAGAAATTTAAATATTGGACGATAAATCTTGTGATCATTTAACCTACCAATACCAAAAACATAAAATTGAAACACATTAATATCAAAGAAATTGCTCTCTGTAAAGAAATGTTTCAGTCACTGTACAATCAATTCAATGATGACCAAATAAATATTTTCAAATCTATACATGAAGAAAACCATTGATGGAGCTGTTGTTGCGGGGACATGATCTTGACGTGTTGGGGCAGGAAGTTTCTGCAACTCCTCAGCCATAGACGAGGCTGAGTCAAGATATGCTTCCTCTGCTTGACCGTATGAGTTGGAGGTAAAATAGCCAATCTCTTCTTCTCTATCTGCCGTTAAATCCAGAATTGTGAGGTTATTTTTTCGAAAATCCTCCCAATTGCTTCTCAGTTGACTGATTCGACTTTCATCAACAGACCTGTTAATTTTGTCCCTGCCGAGTTTCTTGAGGTTCGTAAGAGCATTGGAAATCCTCAAGTCTAAATCCTGCTGGCGCATGAAGAGGCTTTCAGCTCCTTAGACATGATGCTGCAGTGTAGCGTGTAGAAAAATGTGAAGGTGCCGACCGCCTTGACGAATCAAGGGGTGAGAGAAACGAACGAGGAGCTCTACTCGTCGCGGAAACACGCAGGAGGTTGTAAGTCTCCTACGCAACTCACTGCAATAAGAGGTTGTAAATCTCTTAGCACGAAAGAGTTGGCACACTTCACCAACACACTGAAAGGTTGTAAGTCTTTCAGCGTGACACTATTACACTAGCAACACTAAACACGTGAACTGTACTTATCCCGAACCTAAGCCACCGATCCGGCTCGAAGGACCAAAAAAAGTTTATTAATGGCTTGAACTAGTATTACATCTGTTTTACTTTCTAAGGGGATGACCAGTCATAGAATATTTCAGTTACCACTAGATTTAAATGACAGTAAAAGCTCGTTTTATAAATTAAATCTGAAAAAAAAATTTGAGAGAAGTTGATTTGATTATTTGTGATGAAGCATATATGATCCTTAAAAAAGCTCTGAAAATAGTTGACAGAACTTTACAAGATTTATGTAATACAAAAATTAATTTTGGGAATAAATTTATAGTATTAGGCGGAGATTTTCGACAAATTTTACCAGTTTTAAAAAACAGTAATAGAAGTAAGATAATTTCAGAAACCATACAATCTTCATTTCTTTGGTCATTTTCGATAATTTTAAACTTGAACATCAACATTTGGACGACTGATAAAAAATTTTTAAAATTATTGCTAGAAATAGGAGAAGGAAAAATGAGAACATTTATAATACAGAAAAGTGGAAAACTAAAGACACATGTTCAAAAATTTTTGCAGGGATAATAATTCTTTAAATAATAGAGTAATATTCACTACTTACAATGAGTATACATATTTTTTAAATAATAAGATTTTAAATAACAGTAATGGTAAGTAGGTAAGTTATTATAGCGTAGATCATGCTACATACAAAGGTGTCGATAAGTCAGATGATAAGATATTTATAGATTTTCCCATAGAAACCTTAAATAATGTTCGTCAAGGTTTACATGAACTAAATTTAAACATTGGTGCTATAGTTATGTTGATAAGAAATATATATATAGCAGATGGTTAATGCAATAGTACAAGATTACAAATAAAAAAATTATTAAATTTCAACATTTAAGCCGAAATTATAACTGAAGAAAAAATTGGACGTAAAGCATTTATACCAAAAATAACAATAAACACCGGAAACTCATCTTCCTTACCCTTTTATCTGTACAGAAAGCAATTTTCTCTGGTCTTGGCATTTACTATCACTATAAATAAATCCAAAGGTTAAAGTTTCGATAATGTTGGTTTAGACTTGAAAATTCCTTTGTTCTCTCATGGTCAATTATACGTAGCAACGTCAAGATGCAAAAATAAAAATAGTATGTTTATACAGACATACTGAGAAAATAATTCAGAAGTAAAAAATATAGTGTGGCATGCAATTTTTTTAAAATAAATTTTATAAAATTTATGAATTACAATAATTTGAATAGTATTCTATGTTTATATTAAAAAAAAAATAAGTTATGTATACCAATGTTTCTTCATTTAATTTTAGTACATGACATGATGTATGCTAATTTTAAAATGGCACAGTTTTGTTAAAAAAATTTTACTTGGTAAACTTTATTTAAAAATAATTATTTAGTTTTATGATATAGCGTTGGAAAATTTGTATTGATGAACTCAGGTTTATGATAAACATATATTTCTTTATAAATCGAAATTTTTATAGTTTTCTTTTATTACAGAAAATTTATTATGTTTTTTATTATTAACAAAATATTTTCTTGTATGATTTCTTATTATACGTATTAAAAGCAATTATTATAAGAATGAGTTTATAATTAAAATTCTTTTTTTGAAAACTATCATATAATTTAATTACTAAAATTAATAGTTATAGTATTCTATCGATGTTATAACTGATTTCTTCAATTAAAAATTTTTTTTAGTGGTTTTTATCAAGTATATATCCAAGAAATTCATAAAAGACAGACGGGGTCTTTTCTAAAAAATGATAATAATGCATTTTGATTAATGTTAATTACAATTTTTTTTTAAGTTGGGAACAGGGGAGTTCTGTCTTTTCGAGGTTACGTAGGGATAATAACAGCCTTTCCATTAAAATTTGTTTGCTTTAACTAAATAATTAATTTTATTTTTATAAAAGAGGTGTCTATAACGTTTGAATATTAAGTTTCTTACAGAATTAATTCAAAATTTCTTCCTATATTTGTTATCTATTTCAACAGTAAATTTAAATATTAGTGAACTTTTATCGACACTTTAACTTACTTACAAATAAATGATGTTATAACCTGTGCCGGATTTACATAAGGTCACTTGGGGCACGGGCCCTGGGTCCCCACAAAATGAGGGCCCCCACAAACACATTATTAAATATTGAGTGATTCCGACATTACCGAAAGTTGGCAACGATTAATAAATATTTATTCAAGTGATTTAGATTCTTGCCTACAAACAGAATTGTTGCAATTCTGAAATTTTTGTTTAGATTTTATACAATTCGACTCAAGTATTATTAAAGAACAAGCAATGTACTCGTTGATTATCGACGAAGGAGTTCATGAATCTTTTTCAAGCGCTAAAATGATCCTGAGAATACATCTAACACTCATGATTTCCAACGTGACTGGTGAAAGATCATTATCTACATTAAACATTATTAAAAATGTGTAGCGAACATCTATGACTCAAGACCGCTTGAATTATTTAACAATAATGAGTACAGAACGAGATATATTGCAGGAATTAGACATTGAACAAGTGATTTAGATTTTTGCAGAAAAAAAGCACGAAAAGTTTTACGTTATTCTGTTGATGTATATTTATATGTTTTTTTGTGATGTTAATGTGTTACGGTTGGTCTCAATATTTTGTATTTCATAAAAATAAATATTTTTTTAATTTTATTTGAAAATTTTTTTACTGTCATACCTTTAATAAAAGTATTAATTAGAAGTATTTTTATATAAACATATTATTTTCTACTAATATTGTTTAAATCAATAAATTTTGCTCCGCTTATAAGGAGGCCCCCACACTATTTGTGCCTATGAACCCCGACTGATTGAATCTGGCGCTGGTTATAACAATTGTAGTGGAAAATCTTTTGATATTCGGCGAACTTCGACGGTTTATATTATGATTAGTGTTGTGTAATTTTTTGATACTGCATTTATTATTATCATTTTATGATAACATATGTATCAGTTATTAAAAGTTATATATTACATGGAATAATATGGATGAAAAAAAAAGTATAACATGGCCTGAACTTTATATTTATTAAATATAAACTAGTTACCGTTTCAGTACATAATCCTACTAAATGTGTCTAATTTATATTACATTCTATCAGTTTTCACATTTATATGTTCAATAAATCATTTATTAGATGTAAAACTTCAATATTTTTAAGTGTAAAGTCTATCTATTTGCCTCATTAGAAGCCAGAGCGCTTACTCGAAATACATGAAAGGTTTTGAATTGGTAATGCCGTACGTATTCAATGTGGAAAACCATATGGAATTAAAAGTTGAAAATAAAAAAAAATTTGGTCATCTGAAAATAATGACAAAATCAAATTGAGCTTCATTTACTACAAACAAATACATGTTATTACTATCCGGGTGATAACTGAAAAACAGGGAGTTTCAGCTGATTTTTCTTATATTTGGGAAAATAAAATTTAGCAAAATTTTTTTTCAATTTCTGAAATATTACTTAATCCCTCCTATTTTAAGGTTATCATCCGGATGGGTACACCATTCGTTATTAGTCAATATCGCTAGACTCTAATTTGTAATTATTTTTGGATGACAAAAATTTTTTTTGATTTGAACTTGTAATTCCATATGTTTTTCTACATGTAATTACATATGGCATTACCATTTCAAAACCCTTTATGTATTTCCATATGTAACTGCATATGGTTTTACATAAGAAATTGCATACAGAATGACGTTACATATTTTCAGGTGGGCAGGCGATATCCGTAAAATCCGCTGCCTTGACTGTATCGAGGGATACAACTACTTTAATATCCAAAACCGAATAACCCATAGTGCTTACCCGCCTTATTTAAGAATTAGTTATCAATAAAGCTTTTATCATTATCTAAAAACTAAGACCTCATAACCCAAAGAGCCTATTAGTACTATTAATTTATTGAAAAAGCTGTTTATCATAACTTACTATCCAAAACTTCATTACCCTGAGTGCTTACTTATCTAATTTATTATTTAATATGGCTATTATTTATTATAATGAAACTGTACAGGTGGAAATTTCGCAAAACGATTAATCCCCACCAATCACATGACAGCCTTTCAAAAAACTCCCACAAATCAGAAGTGGCCTAAGCATGTTTCACTGTCTCCTTATCAGGGTTAATTAATAATTGCCGTATCAAAACAGATATTGCAGGCACTTCAGTAATTAACTAATAATCCATAACAAAGGCTTTATGGTGGCTTGGTTGATTTTTACTGGTATGATAAGAATCTTTAAAATTCTAAAATTATGGAAATAAAGATCGCCAAATTCATTTGCGATAAAAAAATACTAGGGTCAACTACTTTATTTCTTATAAAATCGCTACTTAAAAATCACTAATTTAATACGCAATCTTATAGAAATCTTTATTAAAACGTCTTTTAAAGTAAATAGCAAACCTTCACAAATAAAAACTGTATTTGTACCTTTTTTCTTAAGATATCTTTCAGAAATGCTAAAATCATATGTACACTGCTTGGATTTTAAAAAAATTAAGAGAAAGGCGATTCATCGTCTCATGCGCATGCACAGATGGAAATGATGATTTCTTATTAATTTTTTATCGAGATTCTACAACTTTTAAGGCCAATGACACTCTTAAATTTTAATTTGGCATGATGACATTTTTCATCATCTGTAGAACCTTAAGAAGATAGTAGACTCATATTCTTGGCCTAATATTCGGACCAATTACGTATTGAATATAAAGATCATTTATTAAAAGTAAAAATCAGAGGCACTAGATGAAGTTTACAACCACAATATATAAAAAAAAAATTTATAATAATAGCAAACCAACTAAACGATAAACTCTTAATGTACCATCGGCAATATTCAAAACAAAAAGCGATGCACAGAAATCGAAAGCTAAGAAATCTAACCAAAAATATTTGGAGAAGAACAAAATTTTAAAGTATGATACCAATTAATGAATAATAATATTAACCCTTAAAAACATAATTATTATACGTTTCATTATCAACTTACATGTACTAGCTTACATACATTAATTTTTTTATAATACATAATACATTACTATTACTTTGTAATAACGTTAGCTTTACAATTAGTTTATATTTTTTATACTTTTATTGATTCTTATGTTTATTTTCGACATAGAGAAAATAACAAAGATATGCGATAACATTACTATAGTAATAATGAAGATTCATCTTCTCAAAGCGAATTTTAATCTATAACTTCTGTCGTACACCAAAGGTATGACAGTATGATTATGTTTTATTGATTTATGTATGAGCGTTACAAAGAAAATATCTTAATATTCGTAGATCGTCCAAGAATCATAATTCACAAGTGATACATGATCATCATACAAGAAAAAGATATACCTACAGGTGTGCTCAGCCTAAAGCTATTTTTTATAAGATTTGGTCCTTTCTGACGGAAATTGTTTCTTTTTTTCTGTAATAAAAGCTATGAATACATCACGAAAAGCTTTATAAATCAGGCGTCAGCTACTGGTTTCGGATTTCTAAATTTTTGCATACATTCACAAGAGTCACGAAATATTCTCAGTAGTGATAACGAATATGTAAAAATGGATTTATTGAAATTGTTTAGGTTAAAGACCCAAAAGTTAGGTTTCAAGAATAATTATTCGATTAAACCGTTTTATAACTTTTTAATCATGATAGTTCTGAGGAGACAAGGCACCTATATGTAAAATCATGATTATAACAGAGTTACGGCTTCAAAAGTCGGTACCAATATGTGTTGGAAACTTAAAGAACTCACAACTACATAAACCTTACTGCTTGTCTGTCTCGGCTGTCTTTGTAGTAAGTTTCGGTTTTGGTTTAGTCTCTCATCTGTACGGTCGCTTTGCTCTAAAGCACCAACAGTTACTATGTGTCATTCGCGACCTTTCGACTGTTCAAATTCATTTCAGTTTGATAATTTTATTTTATTTTTTCACTTAAAACGAGCAGAGCCTATTGATTTTTTTGTTCAACACACATTTTATTATTATATTTATTATTGAAATTAAAAATAACAATTGAATCTAAATCGAGTGAGTTCCATCCATTATCTTTTTTCCATTGGCACGAATTTCGTAACAAAAGCAAACTATTGGATTCAGCGTCAAATTAGCTGCAAAATAAACAGAAATATTTGCGGAAGAGTTTAATCAAAATATATGTGTGCATTATAAATACCTTAACAAGAAAACTAATAGAGAAGATCAACAGTTGTTCCGTTATTCAGTCAATAATTCACAAAATTTCGTACATTTACATCTGCGCAACGAGTATCTTACGCCATTGATTGAAGTTCTTGAAATGAACATTTACAGTGGTACAGATAGCAAACGCATGAAAAGTATTCCATTACACAGTTGTCCTGATGATAAGTTTGGGGATGACCGCATTGATGAAGATGATGAAAATAATGGCGGTGGTTGTATCGAAATCCTCAACTTTAATCCTACAATACCTATCTATACTAATTACAAAGAACACGAAAATGGTTATTTACAATTTGACAGTATATTTACAAATAATTCGTTTGGACACTTTTGTACCGTTTGCGACAGACTTTGGTGAGAAAAGGACTTGAAAATACATGATGATATTCTACAAATTATACTGCCGTTAATTTAATAACTGTTCATTATTTCTAATCTGTCATAATTTAAAAATATATAATAATTTCATATATTACTTGTTTCTTTTACTTATTCCAACTATTATTTCTTTTTAGGATTACATATCCGGCACTTCTGTTAAAGTATGTTCTACATGTAAAAAGGCTATAGATAAAGCAAAGACTCCACTGTTAGCTACGTACAAGGGTTTCTCATTTCCCGTAATTCTAGCATCTTTACCAAATTTGAATCTAATTAAACAGAGTCTTATTTCGCCAAGTATTCCATTTATGCAAATCAGTAGGCTCAGGCATGTAAACGGTCAATTTGGTTTGTTCGGGAAAATTATTAATGTTCCTGTGGAAGTTGATACTATGGTTCACCAGTTACCAAGACATATTGAAGATGATCATTGTTTTTATGTACATTTAAAAAAAAAAAATTCACAAAATGAGTTACGTACATGGGCTTATTAATAAAAGTCACATCCATCAATGGTTAAATTTTTAGTGAATACTCCCCTCTATGTTCTTGAGAATATTACAATAAATTTTGTGATAAATTTGCTAACGATGACGTCAGTGAACACGTATCAATTGAAGATAACGTTACAGCACAACAACAAACTCTTTTATGGAATGAAGATCAAATGTTACATATGGCACCGGGCGAAAAAAGTGTTCCAATAAGTATTTTGTTTGATCAATATGCCGAGGAGCAATCATTTTCCGCTATATACGGTAGACAACGTTGCACTTATAGAGAGGGATGTAACGTTACTTCATACATGGAAGTTACCAGTTATCTTAGGCGCACTGCAGATCGACGTGCTACAGAACCACAGTATCTTTTGTATGTAGCAGCTAAAAACCTGAGGTAACGAGTCAGCAGCGCTGTTATAGTTGTTTTTAAACACGTTCAGCCTAATACTAAAATTGCGAAAGAAAAAATACAGTCTGAAGGTTATATTAACAGTTGTATTGGAAGTAATCTTGTTTTTCTTCGATGAATACCTAATTCGGCTTGGTACTGGGCTGATAGAAAAAAAGATCTTTTCGCAATGATAAGGCAACTTGGAGCTCCAACTGCTTTCATGACTCTCGGTGCAAATGAATCGGGATGGATGGATTTTTTGAAACTACTATACAAACTGAAATATAATGGGGCAGACATTTCTGATTAATTATCATCAGATATGTCATATATACATAAATCTGAATTAGTTAATGAAGATGCAATTACTTGTGCAATTTATTTGCATAAGTTAGTAAATTGTTTATTGAAAGTTATGCAGCCTAAAAAAGGAAATCCATTTGGTCAATATGGAGTAAAATATTACTTTAAAAAAATTAAATTTCAGCACCGAGGGAGTCCTCATGCTCGCATACTTTTATGGCATGATAAAGTTGTTCCAGATTTATTGAGTGATTGTCAAGATTTTTTGGAAATGGTTGATAAATTAGTTTCAGTATCCTTATACGAAGCCTCAGGAAATATGAAACTCATAAGCACACATTTACATGCTATAAAAGGATGGACTCTACCAAAATAGATAATTGTCGATTTATAGCACCTTTTTTACCATCTCGTACAACAATAACATTAATGCCAATGGAAACACTGATTCTGATTATTCTGCGAAAACATTTAAGGAGTATAAAAAATATTATGAAATTATACCGTGATTTATGGGGTGGCATGTGGGGCGGTCTCTTAATAAATGTGGGGTGACTGCAGAATGGCGCGGGTCGGCACGAGGCAGGATTTTGTTTTTTTTTAATTCAAAATTATAGTGAAATTCGAAAAATATCCACATAATTTGTGGGGCGGCAGCAGGACGGCCGCGGGTTGGCACAGGTCGGCGCGGAGTGGCACAGGGTAAAAAAACCTCCCCGCCCAACCTTACGCCTATACATATATATAGGATGATATATGTATATATATATATAGGGGAACAAAAAATTTTTTGTCTCTCTAAAATTAAGGAATCAATAGTACTCTATAAAAAAACCATACCAGAATTTTTTTAGATTTTTTGACCAACACCCTTTCCATCAGTGACGGTCACAATTTTTAAATTTTTTCTTGGATCACACACTTCTTGATTTCAGAGACAAATGTTTATAAGTAAAAAAAAAAAAAAAAAAAATTTGATCCATATTCTTTAAATTTAAAAATATAGATATTTAAAGCTTCTTTAAAAATAAGAAAAAAATTGCTAATCTTATGAAAAATTGTATTTATTTACATGATAATTATTAATGTGACTCATTAAATTTATAAAAAAAATTAGGAGGTTGTCGATAAGAGCGCGCAGGTAGGCGAATATACATAAGGAATAAATAATACAAAAAAAAAGGACATGTTACGTAATGTAATTACACAGGTGTCATAGTAATTAAAAATAATAAGATAAATAAAGGTAAATCATTGCAAACTAATAAACAAGATTTTACAATAATTGAGCAGAAAATATGGATTATAGGTACAATCGAATAGTACTAAGAGAATACAAAATAAATAAAGAATAGAATTAAAGACTAACGTAAAAAGAATAAATGAAATGATAAGAGATAAAAAAATTAGACAAGCCTGAGAAAACTAAGCAAAGTAAAAAAAAGAAAAATTTTAATGAGTTTTGGAAAGCTATTTGAAAATATAAAAAAAAAGGATTAGTAATAAGGAAGGAGGCATTAAAGAATAATTTTATAAATTTCTAAAGAGACAACAATGATACATATTATACGGAAAACAAAAAAAAAAGTATAGGAATCAACAGCACAGTCTAGAAGAATTTTCACAAGAATATATCCATCATTAAATAAAAATATTTATTGGGAAAAAAAGAAAACAGAAAAGACACAAGAGAAGACAGAGTAATGGAAAAGTTTTTTAAGAATCTGCAAATAATTTGGACGATTGATTTGAAAAAAAAAACTTCATAGCTTATAGGCTAACACAAATATTATCGAAGCGTGGACAATATGAAATTCACAAGGAAGGGAAAAAGAAGTACTTTAAAACTACAGAGGAGTGGCTTTTCAAAGGTAAATTACAAGATATAAGAAATTATAATCGCTGATAATGTAGAAACATAGGTAAAGGAATGTAAAATAACAAAGAAGAGTTAGGCTCGTATCAGAGCAAAAATAAAAACAAGGTGCCTTATTTTTGTACTAAATAGTTTAATTGAAAATAAAATAGTGTAAGGGAGCAATAAATTATATGCTATTTTTGTAGACTTCCAACCAGAATTGCATAACATCAATAGAGAAATGTTTCGGGTCAAATTTTATATGAGAGAGATAAGTATCAAATTAAAAAAATGTTAAAAATAATCTAAAAATGTAAAAAAAAAACAGGTAATTACGGTCGTGGGCAAAATAATTTACTTAAAAAAAAGGGGTAGGGGAAGGGTGCCTATGTAGCTTGGTAATTTTAAGTTTATTTATGTAGAAAATAGAAGATAAGTAGATCTTACATAATACAGGAGGTGTAACAGTAGGCTAACTCAAAATTCACTGTTTTAAATCATCTTATGACATTGTTTAAAGTGCCCAGCATATTGAGGACCTAAACATATGCAGAATGACTTAATTAAATAAAGTACAAAAAATATACTAGAAAAAAAAAAAAAAAAAAAAAAAAAAAAAAATAAAGAAAAAAAAAAAAAAAGAAAAAAAACAAAAAAATAAAAAAAAAAAAAAAAAAAAAATTTGAATTAAATGAATTGAAAGTTTAAAACTAGGACATGGACCGGAAAGTATGGTTCTCAACGAAAAATTTTCGTAGCACAAAGAAAATCGACAGGTAAGGAGCAAAGGACAGTCAAAATAGTTTTAGGCTTAAGCAAAAGAGATAAAGTAGAAAGTTTGAATCAAAGATTATTTATTATGGATTAAATGATAAAATTATATTGCAAATACGTAGCACAGACTTGTGTATGAAAGAAAAAAAAAAATATGAAGGAGAAAATAGAAGAAAGAGGTGAAATATGAAGTTGGGTTTAAATGCGAAGGCACAAGGATATATATGAAGATTAAAGGTGGGCAGGGTGGGCATGGATTTGGGAATGGAGAAGAAAAGAAAAAGGAGAAAAAATAGATTTAGATTTACAAATAACATGTTGACTTTAAATGCGAAAACATCAGGATATATATGAGAAATAGAGGCGGGTAGGGTTAGCCTACAAAAAGGCATAAGAGAAAAGAAAGAAATCTATTCCCACGAATAATAAAAATGGACAAGAGCAAGTGGACATATTTATGCTTAATAGAAAAATTAACGGAGACTAAATCAATAAATCATACAAAATAGGCAAAAAAGAGATAGCAGTATATTAAAAAGTAATGGATGTAAAAACGATAGGACTAAAAAGAGCAACGAAGGAAAATAAACTTGAGAAAATTAAAGATGATTTTACGAAGGAAAGAAAGACTTTTCTCAATCAGGAAATACAGAAAAACTTTATGGTAATTGATAACTTTATTATCCCTTGAATATAAAAAAAAAAAATAAAAAAATAAACATAGCAAAAAAAACATATAGGTGAGTTTCAAAGTTTTTAAGTAATAGACTGTAGTCTCTGCAATAAAAGAAGAAAAAATTGTAAAGCACATATTGATGTGTAAAGAGAAAAAAAACCAGCAAATTAAACAATAATAATAATATCAGTCAGAAATATATGATTAAAAGATAATGGAGAGATATGCAGGAAGGAGATAATGTAAAGTGGAGATCTAAAGTTTAATGGTATGTTATGCGTTATAAATCATATTTTGTCAAAAAAAAAAAAAAATTTTTACATGTTGAAGTATCTTTAATTAATTACGTATCATATATCATTGAAAATAATATCAGAATTGTTTTAAGGGAATATGCATTTTCAATAGTTATAAAAGAGGAAGATGAAATCTAGAAGTATATAAGAATAAACATTATAAATTAATAAACGATTAAAAAAAATTAAAAGTGTTAATATTAAGTAAGAGTTTCACAATATATTCTTATAATAAACTTATATCCATATCACAGCCACACAAAAAAAATTTTTCGTCGAGTCTGACAGTCAGACTATGCATACTATATGTTTTTGGGGTCGCTGAATCCAAATATGAGGTCAAAAAACACCTTTACCTCTATTCTCTTACTTGTGTTCATACAATTTTTAAAACAATTAACAAAGATCATCTGTCCCATGAATCCTTTTTACGTGTGTCTGCATCCAGGGCACCTCCTCGCGGTAACAGCGGGCAACGGAGTGAGCCCGTGATCCGGCGAAGTCCCTGGATTATGGCTTCCATGCCGTTATAGCAGGCGCACATAAGCGTTTTACGATGGAGAGGGTCGGATCCTCAGTATCGGCGGCTGGTCGGGGCGACAAAGCGGGCCCGCAGGCGTCGTCAATCAAGCGACCGCAGTTCCACATTAGTTGGTGACTTGGCTAATATGGAATTTATTGCTACAAGAAACATACCTCAGGATTCGCCATTACATGATTGTCGTACGTATCATCACAATTTCTGTTCTATTTGTTCAAAATATGAAGTAAAATCATTGTAATAACCGATAAACAAAGATATTTGCAACTTGTATGAAGAAATTTTCAAGTTGAAGATTGATTAACAAAGTAGTTGGGTTCCACATGTAATTTGTAACGCATGCAAAAAGATGTTGTACCAGTGGAAGACGGAAGGGAATAAATACAACATCAAATTCATTACTCCAGCGATTTGGAGAGTTCCTA
>JAPYYV010002916.1:0-34157 GCA_030522625.1 Copidosoma aretas
AATTAATGTGATTTTCGAATAGAAAAAAATAATTTTTTTTTGGATCTAATAGCGTTGGACTTTTCGGTTCTGGACTTTACGGTTTGGACTTTTTTTCCTTCAACCATTTATTGCAATTATAAAATTATTTGATACAAAAAGTAAAGGACGTACAACATCCAATTTTGCTAAAAGTGTTTCCTAACGAATTTGATGACCAGCAGCGTAAAAATATCACTAATGGATCATTTAATGCTAAATGTGATAAATATTCGTCAATTCCTGATATATTATTGCAATAATATGGAAGTGAGGGACGTAATAATATCAGCAACCAATCAGTTGATCTATAATGATCAATTCTAGTTAATAATAACATTTATGATCAGCCATAGCACAATGCTTATCCATTTGTGCATATAGAAAAAAAAAAATCCTCAATGGTTTTAACAAGTTTGACCAGTGAAAAACATGTTTGGTAAGGCTGGGGTATTATCTGTGCACTTAAGTAAAAACAGTCAATCAATACTACACTAAAAGGCACTAAAAATTATGGATTTTATAGATGAAAAGAACCTAATGTTTTAGTAGACTGCCTCCAAATACTCATTACTAACCAGCCAGTATATAATATGAGGAGCGAAAATGAGGTAAACTGTATCATTTAAGAACTTAAAGATGCTGGTTGAATATATTAATTTACATTTAATTATTGTGAAAAGGACTGGATTCATCAAAAGTGCTATAAAAATATGACGCAATACAATCAAATAGCATGAAAAAGACGATCAAATACAATTAAGTATAATCGAATACGTCCAAAAAACCGATCAAAATACGAGCAAATATGATCAAATACGATCAAAATACGATCAGATACGATCAACTACGATCAAATACATTCAAATACGATCAAAATACGGTCAAAATTCGTTAAAATACGATCAAAATACGATTAAAATACGATTACGATACGATTAAGTACGATCAAAATACGTTAAAAATGCAATGAAATGCGATAAAAAGACGATCAAAATACTTTGGAATACGATCAAAACATGGTAAAATACGATGAAATACGATGAAATACGATCAAAATACGATCAAAATACGATCAAAACACGATCAAATACGATCAAAATATGATCAAAATACTTTTAAATACGTTGAAATGCGATCAAAGTTCGATCAAAATTCTATCAAATACGATCAATTACAAGTAAAAATACGATCAAATACGATCAGATGACAAGGTACATATGTAAATCTCAAAGAACTCTTAAGTAACTGTATCAGGCAGTTGTTTGCATAAGCACAGAGCAGCACTCTAATGTTTTGAATTATGGTAAACGAACTTCTATAGTTGTTCCATCTTTGATAAAAATCTAGAGGCTGTACAGTTGTCGCGAACGGACACTACTATACGTAAGCCTATATACATAGATATATGCGTTCTAAACCTATCCAAGTCACTCATGTACCGTTTTTATTATAAGTTCATGAGAAAATGTGTAGGAGATGAATCAAAGGACTTATTCACACTGACACTGACAGCCTTATTTACCAGATCCATGCCGTAGATATAAGTAAGATGATGATGAGATACAGCCATGAGTTCGACACGTCAGACTATCCTGTACACAATCGTTTTGGTATAGAGTTGAAAAATAAAAAGGTAGTCGGACTAATAAAAGACAAGTGCACCGGTCTCGTCATGTTGGAGTTCGTGGGACTCCGCAACAAAATGTACTCTGTCAGCCTAAAAGATGACAAGCCCATAAAGAAGGCGAAAGGTACGAAAACATCTACTGGTAAAGCCAATATTAGCTTTGACGACTATATTGGCTGTCTTAATAAAGATGTACCAGTTGTGCGTAAGCAACACAATACACGCTAACGATTGAATATACTGTGTACTGAACGAGCGCAAAAGATCGCTCTGAGCTCTTATGGCGATAAACGCTATCTGATGCCTGGTCAGACGGATACTTTACCATGGGGGCACTGCTCATTGAAGGAAACCTTATCTACCACTTCTGCCTTTGAGAAAGCACGAGAAGCTAGCATCGATGAGGTCACATCCAAGAGACGTCATCTTTAACCGTCATAATTATTTTTTTTATTAAAAAATAAAAACGTACATAACCATACAATAAATTATATAACAAACTATGTAAAACATTTTAGCAATAAAAAAAGTGTGCAGTTACATAATACATGTTGGACTTGAATATTACACGCATTACCACATGGTTTTTGATTGTAAGTAAATTTGATATTTCATCAACATTATTATGGATTTAATACTATTTTTAGCTAGTTGATTTGAGTATAGAAGAAATAGCCTAATGATCGAAGCATTCGTCTAATACTCTCCATAAATTATCCTAAACGACTCAAGTCAGACCCGCTTTGTTGGATTATAGGTCAGCTTTCTCTAAAAGAAAGAGGCATACAATCCAATCACAAAGCAAATCAAGAGGCCTCATCACGTGACCCATCACTTTTTTCTCTGTAGATTGTGTATTCTAAATTTGAAATTCATATTGTATACTAGATTACAAATTCGCGCTATTTTAAACAGTGATCACCAAGGTTAAACAATGTCGTAGTCAACAGCCTATTTCATTGGAGGCTTTACTTTAAGGCCATCAAAACTATAAGATAGGATTACTTTAAGCCCAGAACATGATTAAGGAGGTAGATAACTTGACTCAAATCAGAAGTTAGTGTTGGTGCATACGATCAAATACGATCAAATACGATGAAAATACTATAAAAAATAATACGATCAAATACAATCAAAATACGATCACAGTACGATTAAAACTTGATTTTTTTTGCCAGAGGAAAAATCCTTTCAAAGTAGTAAGTCTTAGGGTACGTGATTTTATGCAGTTCCAACTCATAGCAGCCCTCAAAGATTGGCTACCCGTAATAATCTCTTAAATGGTAAGTTGACGGTCGGATAGATGCTACTTGTGCTGTAGCGATAATTTCAGTCATCCAGTATAAAATAGAAATTGACTCCTTACCGAGATCTTTTTACGTGACGATGAGGTATATGTTAGGCGGAGCTATGTCCTAGGTGGGCTTGTCCAGAGCTGTGTCGAACTCATGGCTGTCTTTCATTATAATTTTATTCATATCTACAGCATGGATGTCATAAATAAGGCTGTCAGTGTCTGTGTGTATAGAAGCTTTAATTTATCTCCTACACATTTTGTCATGAACTCATAATAAAAACGGTACATGAATGACTTGGATAGGTCCAGAACGCATATATAATCCCCATGTATATAGGCTTACGTATAGTAATCTTCGTTCGTGACAGTTGTACAGCCTCTAGATGATTATTAAAGATGGAACAACTATGGAAGTTTGGCTTACCATAATTTAAAACATTAGAGTGCTGCTCTGTGTTTATGCAAACAACTGCTTCATACATTTACTTAAGAGTTCTTTGAGATTCACATATATACCTTGTCATCTTATCGTATTTGATCGTATTTAATCGTATTAGATCGAATTCGATCGTATTTCTATCGTATTTTATCGTATTTAAGCGTATTCAAACGTATTTTTAATAGTATTTTGATCGGATTTGATCGTATTTCATCGTATGCACCGACACTGAATTCAGATTTGAGTAAAGTGATCTATCTCCTTAATCATATTGTGTGCTTAAGTAATCCTATCTTATAGATTTGATGGCCTCAAAGTGGAGTCTCTCATAAAATTTGCTGTTGACTAAGACATTGCTTACACTTGGTGGTCACTACCTTTAAATAGCGTGAATTTTAAATTTAGTATACAATATGAATTGCAAATTTAGTATACATAATCTACAGAGAAAAAAAGTGATAAGTCACGTGATGAAGCCTCTTTATTTGCTTTGTGATTGGCTCGTATGCCTCTTTCTATTACAGAAAGCTGACCTATAATCCAACAAAGAGGGTTCTACTAGAGTCGTTTAGAATAATTTATGTAAAGTATCAGACAAGTGCATTGATCATTCAGCTATTTCTACTATATTTAAACCAACTATCTAAAAAAATATTAAATCCAGCAGACATGTTAATAAAATATATCAAATTTATTTACAATCAAAAACAATCAAGTAATTAGTGTAATATTAAAGTCCAACATGTATTGTATAATTGTACATTTTTATTATTGCTAAAATATTTTACTTACTTTGGTATGTAATTTTTTTCCCATGGTCTTACACATTAAAGAAAAAAAAAAAAAAAAAAAATCATGACGGTAAAAGATGACGTCCGTAGATGTGACCACATCGATGCTAGCTTCTAGTGCTCTCTTTAATGTCGAAGTGGTAAGTAAGGTTTTCTTCAATGAGAAGTGCCTGCACGGTAAAGTATCCGTTTGACCAGGCATAAGATAGTGTTTATTGTCATAAAAGCTGAGAGCGATCTTTAGCGCTCGTTTAATACATAGTATATGCAGTCATGAGCGTATACTATGTTGCTCACGCACAACTGTTATATCTTTATGAAGACAGTCAGTATAGTCGTCAAAGCTTATAGTTGCATTAACGGTAGATTTTTTCGTACCATTTGCCTTCTTTATAGGCTTCTCATCTTTCAGTCTGACAGAAAACATTTTGTTGCGGAGTCCCACGAACTTCATCATAATGCGACCGTTGCACTCGTCATTTATCAGTATGACTAACTTTTTATTCTTTAACTCTATACCAAACAGATTGTCTACAGGATAGTCTGACGTGTCGAACTCATTGCTGTCTCTCTATATCATCTTATTCGTATGTACGGCATGGATCTCCTGAGTGAGGCTGTCAGTGTCTGTGTGTATAGAAGCTTCGATTTATCTTCTACACATTTTTTCATGTACTTGTAATAAAAACGGTACACGAGTGACTTGGATAAGTCTGAAACGTATAGCCCTATGTTTATAAGCTTATGTATAGTAATCTTCGATCATGACAGCTGTACAGCATATAGATTTTCATCGAAGATGGAACAACTATGGAAGCTTGGCTTAGCATAATTTAAAACTATAGAGTGCTGCACTGTGTTCATGCAAACAACTGCTTGATACCGTTACTTGAGAGTTCTTTGAGATTCACATACTCGTATGTACTTTGTCATCTGATCGTATTTGATCGTATTTTCGTTCGTATTTGATCGTATTTGATCGTATTTGATCGTACTTTGATCGTGTTTGATCGTATTTTGATCGTATTCCAACGTATTTTAACGTATTTTGATCGTATTACAATAGTATTTGATCGTATGTGACGTATTTTAACGTATTCTGATCGTATTCCAAAATTTTGATCGTATTTTGATCGTATTTTGATCATATTCTAACGTATTCTCATCGTATTTTGATCGTATTTTGATCGTATTTAATCGTATTGCGATCGTATTTTGAACTTATTTTCATCATACTTGATCGTATTTGATCGTATTTTAATCGAATTCGATAATATTTGAAGGTATTACTATCGTTTCTCGATCGTATTTGATCGTATTTGATCGTATTGTGATCGTATTTTGATAGTATTTTGATCGTATTTTAACGTATTTTGATCGTATTTCAACGTATTTTGATCGTATCTTGATCGTTTTTGATCGTTTTTATCGCATTCGATCGTATTTTACCGTATTTTAATCGAATTTGATCATATTTGATCGTATCACTATCGTATTTTGATCGTATTTGATCGTATTTAATTGTGTCGGATCGTCTTCTTGATGCTGTTTGATTGTATTGCATCATATATTGATAGCACCTTTAATGTTTTTACACCTCTTCTACAATAACATAGTGTAAATCTATGTATGTAACCAGCATCTTCGAGTTCTTGAATGATGTAGTTCATCTCATTTTTGCACCTCATACTATCGACTGGCTAGTTAGTAAGAGTGTTTTGAGACAGTCTACTAAAAAATAAGGATCTTTTCATCCATCAAATCTATAAGTATTACTGCCTTTTTTTGTATTATTCGATGGATCGTCTCTACTTCAGTGCACAGTTGATACCCCAGCCATACTAAACATGTTTTTCGGTGGTCAGTCTTGTTAAACCATAGAGGATTATTTTGGTTCCATATCTAAGAATAAATAAGCATTGTGCTGTTGTTGATCATGAATGATATTATTATCTAGAATTGGCCATGATAGATTAACTAATTGGTTGCTGAATTCATAACGTCCCTCAACTTCATGTTTTTGTAATGACATATGAGAAATTGACGAATAAAAATAATGATCACGTTTTGTTATTAAATAATTCAGTAGTAATATTTTTACGCTGCTAGTCATCTAATTTATTAGGATACACTTTCCGTCAAATTAAATTTGTACGTCGCTTACATTCTGTATCATATAATTTTTTATCGCATTAAATGTACCATGTCAGGAAAGTCCCGTTTTGATTCTAATTTTAATTTCTTAATACTTTAATTGTTTCTTGTTTGTATCAATATTTAATAAATCGTAGACATGATTGCGCAAAGTGTTGCGGACTAGTTTATTATCTTCAGACACTATACAACTTAGACATTTTTTGGTTTTGTTGTACATACATTTCCAATATGTTTTCCTATTTATAGTATAATCCTTATGATAGACGCTATTATGGTATATAAGGCGATTTTTGCCCTTAGAGCTCATATCGTACTACAGACTTATTTTTGAATCAATGTGATCAGTGCAATGTCTTAATCGCAACTGACCGTACATACAACCAGCACTTTATTGTATACTTTTTTCAGTCCTGACTATGTAAATTGGTGTAACTAAAATTGTCACGTTATTGAAATATGTAGACTTATTTACAACTCTACTTACAATTTTTTTAAGAGAGGGCGTCGGATTTATTGTTTTAAAGACTTCAACAAACGAATTTCAACGCTTACAGCTGTTTGAAAGGGACTAGGTGAGTATAAATAAAATAAACGCATACTAATGAATATCGACGCAGAGCGCAGCTTAGTTTACTACTTGATATCAAACATTACAGATACGTTCTAGTACAGCAAGCTTGAGTTATGAAAATGGATTTATTCAAGGATGATTATGTAATATAGATCCAAGGTTTTCTTGACGCATCGCGACAGTTTTTAACGAAAGACGTGGTGGTAGTGTCTCTTATGAGCCCTGTGATTAATCAATGGATTGCGCGGCTTTCATGCAATTTTTCTATCTTACCTGACGATGTTCGTAGGGAAAACGATCGGTAGTCAACGCAAGAGCGTGTGCTTTGCTGGTTTGAAGGTGATTGTTCTATAAGGCGCGTTTAGATTTTAAAAATTTTTTTTATCTAATTTGAGAACATCATAAATGATTGATAAACACTGATCTCTCGAAAGTGTAAATTTATTTTGTATTGCACTACTCTTTCATTCACTAAAAAACTTTTTTTTTACTAAGTAATGATTATTTTACTTAACATTTGGTCAATAAAGCCTATGTATACACTTGAATTTAGGCTTAATACCTTTCCCGGCTGTTACAGTATATGTATTGAAGGAATTTGATTATTACACTTTTAACTCTTATTCTATATGCTTTATAATATACCTGATTATATGATTGAAGAGTTCTTTCAATCGTTATACACTTTTTTTGTTTAAGTGTAGCACAAACTTCACAAACACCATCAGTTTTAGTAAATGTCTTTATTTCAATGACTTCATTAACAAATCAGTCGATTATAAATCTCAAATTATAGGCTGATCAGCGAATTTCCTAATCCCTTAAGTCTTCCGCTCGACCTAGGAAAAAATTTTCGATTGATGTTAGCCGATCTTTGAAGTCATTCCAGTCATATGGGTAGCGAAACTTTACGCCTAAAAAATCTTGAGAAAGCAGCCCAATAAATGGGTAATAATTGTAGGATGCTGGGTGGGACACACAGATCAGACTTGAATCAAATTGGGACTTTTTTTTCACCAGGCATTTTGATACACGGTACATTACACCACCAACTTGTAACTTTATCATGATTGCACGTGTAAATTAAAATGGGTATAAGATAAGAGCTAAATGAACAACGCCTGCTGTGAGAGATAGCACGGTTGTGGAAAAAACGTTTGATTTTCTTCATTCACTCAGTCACCCTCGTCTTAGACACTCGCAGTCCAATGATATTTATTATTTGAGTCGAAAATACAAAGGGTCATATTTTGCCTAAACTAGATGCGTTCAATATGTCATTAGAGACGAGTGCAAGTAATAAGGATATTAAGATTAGGTTTTGGTACAGAGTATGAAATAGTGGAATATCGAGTATCTCGGGTTACCTGATTTCCATTGATATTGCAGTTATGTTCAACTTTTGAGTACTGAAAAACATTCTGTTGCTGATATGATATTTTTTATCTTATCGTTTGATATCAAGTGACAGTGCGTAAGATAACTTTTTTTTTGCTTCACAGAGCTCATATATTTGAGTAATTACTTTACATTTTTCAATCAGGGGTAAGGGAGGTAGTCAACCTATCACGTGCTGTTAAATATATTTTTATGCCCTTCTTTTTCACTGTTCTGTCGCGGTAGAGGTGATAGGGATAAAAATATCGTATAGTGCCGACTCATTGAGTAAGTACACCCAATACAGCTTGATTTGTGTCGTTCGCTCGGTCGTTTCACAGTGTCTTTTAAAGTCCCTCTGTGAATATGGCTTTGAGTGCTCACGGTGCGTCTGCAAGTGTGTATAATAATGGCAGTGCTGTAAGGTATAGTAGTAATAGAATTGCACTACCTAACCTATTGGCAGTCACAACTAATGCTCTTAATAGATCAAATACGAAGGGGGATCGTTGTTGGTTTGGCATCTTTTGACGAATCCTACAAGATAGTTAGGAAACTGTGCAGTTTAGGACCACTGCTCAAATATGTAAACCTTGACAAATATAATACAGACGAAATTCGGTAAAGTGTCGAAAAAATATTTATTAAGACATGACATAAATTTTGCCCATTCCTATGGATCAAAGACTATTGCCATTGATGAGTGCCCGGTTATAGGGTTATATACGAGTCGCAAAGTAACGGCGAGCAGGTTAATGACGAGGCTGATGCGCAGCAGCAGATCCTAAATTGTAAGAAAAGAAAGCAAGAACATGCCAGTGTTGTAATGAAGGAGACAATATTTAAAGGTTTGAAGAGTCTTGGAGAGTGCGTCGATGCTCATATAAAAAATCTTGACAAACGCGATGAAGATGAATTAAGTTTTTTGAAAAATGTAAAATTAAAAAAATACTCTCTTTAACTCTGATTCGTTAAGACATTTTATAATTGTAATACCAAGATGATAGCTAAGCATGTACACTGTAATATATCTGCCACTTTGAAAACAATTATGAATTTCAATATTACGATATTGTTGGAAATAAGTGATTTTGGAATGTGTGTTCTAGCTTCAAATTTATTCGTCAAATTACTCGCTGAACAGTTATCCTGATTTTACTTACTTTTCTATAATACCTATTGTAACATTTTTGTACACCGCAAGCATAATGTATGTAAAATTAAAGAATAAAAATTACACAGCTAAACTGAACACTTGACTACGATTTCTTTTTACATCTCGTGAATCTTCTCTGGAACTAGATTGTAGAGTAGGCTTCATTGTACTGTGTACTACAATAAATATGTCTGGCAACCATTCAATACGATGACATCGCACCGATGCTTATTACGAGCTCTATATAGGTACGTGGTGAGTGCCAAGCACTTATCAATGTTTTTGTGCCGTCAAATAAGTATATATATACTTATAGAGAGAGAAAAATACCTACGCTGCTAAGAGAGCTGGCGGGCATACACGATATTTCGTCTAGATAGAGTGCGTTTCGAGCAGTACGGGGGATTGAAGTCGATTAGAGTTGCGCTACTTCATTCCTAACCGCATACATGTCATCCTAATATTCCTACTCCCTCTCTCTCTCTTGTTCTCTTGCCCGCTTTGACAACATCCTCCACGATGACTAGTCTGTGAAAAACTTTGAGACCGCCTCTTATTCGCTCTCTTGCTCGCCTCTCATTCGCTCTCTTACCCGCCACGACATCATCCTTCGCGATGACGTAGAAACCTTTGCCATCGACTTCTCTTATTCGCTCTCTTGCCCACCTCGACAATATCCTCCGCGAAGACGTAGAATCCTTCGCCTCTTAGCACTTGAGTCGACAAAGCCCCGACGAAGCAACGACTCGCGTCATTCGATACCCCCGTATTGATGAGACGGACCAGGCATAGTATTACTGGCGCCAAGCGTTTAACACAACGTGCTCACGCTTGCCTCAGATAAGTAGGCTAGCGTTAAAAGTAATTTATTGGAGAGAGCAAGCACATCATACTTCTGGGCGTGCGTCTCGAGCGTTATAAATGATGATTATACAGCTGTATCAACAAATGTTTAGACCTCGGACTTCACGCATGTTGGTAGGGCAGAGACCATAGGCCGATATTGTAGCTGAGCTACTTACCTTCAGTTCGCGCAATCGCGAATTCTAAAAGAGCCCGTGCTAAAGCACGGGCTTAATCTACATACGATAGCATGGGGACACGGAGTGAGGCTGTCGGAGTAAGCAGGCTGAAGTAACGCTGGTTTATGCTATAGTAAGCGTTTGCTTGTCTAATAGCACGAGATTAAACCCGGTGGATTATACTGCTTGTTGATAATGAGTAGTTCTAAAGCTGGTAGAGTAGGAATGATGGCTTATACGGCACTACTATAAGTACCTGAGTAGGAGTCCATGCTACAGTACGAAAAAGCCTGGCTGCCGGGTAGGGTAAGCCCGTCACTAGTAGGGCTGCCAGAAAACTGTTCCAGAACCGGCCTAGCTACACTACTGGGGCCTGGCCTTGGAACCTTAGGGGTATGGGGCTTGACCTCGAAAACGTATATTGAGAGAAAATCCGTGTAGTCAGAGTGCGTGGTGTGTCTGCTACACCGTATAGTCTGAGCGGCTAATGCACCGCACTGTGCAAGGAGTAAGCGTGACCCGGGCACGGATTCGGTGCATTAGCAGCTCTGACTGTATCGTGTAGCTGATGCACGGTACAATCTAAGCTGCTGCTATCATCCTATGGCACTATTCCTGCCACGTACCGTGCTACAACAGCATCGAATCCGTGCAGCTACGGCACGTGAGATTGAGACAATTACTTTACGGGTATTTGGTGCTGTCTATACACGTACAAGGGCAGCAGCAGCACCGGTTTTTTCGTAGTGTAGGGGTATGGCGTCTTACCTCAGAACTATAGGGGTACGGGGCCTGGCCCCAGACCCCTATAGTTTACTTGCTTCTGAAAGTGCTTGGTAATGGAGCTTATGAAGCACCGCGGTGTTATCATCATTCTGCATTAAAAAAAATTACTCTTAACGAATCACACTCTTATAGGTTAGATATCTACAACAAGAAAAATATTATCGATGTTTCATAAAGCCGTTGTAGAGTTTTAATAAATAGAAAAACAGTTCTAATAAAAATCATATATCTATCTTTATATTAAACTTAATCCTAGCATTATATCGTATTTGTGTTTTATTTAAACGCAATTAAAATCACCCAAGACGCTGTTGCTTCATTTTATCAAGTTTATGCTGCACATGCCCTACTAATTTCTACTGAAATAGTGATACTTATAACTTTACAGTTTGCGTTTAGTGACAAATTTGAACTTGAACAAATTTATAAAGAGACCGAAGCCCAATTAACTGTTTACACCAGAACGTTGTTAATATCTGACGATACACATATAATGCTTTTTCACTTGTGACGCCATCAGGCCAGATGGCGAAAGCTTAGCTGTAAAAATTTGAGTCTGCATCAAAAGTTGAATTAAAGTAATAAAAGTTATTACTTTGTACCAGCTGATGAAAATGCTTGTATGAATTTCTTCTTTTCATAGGCTATCAAATAAGCAATGAATAGTTGGCATATTCCTTAATGCATGATATAGATCAATAAATGAAGTTATCACGGGCAAAAAGTGATGTGAAAAATATTTTTTTTCTATTTTAACGAGGGTCCAATTACGTAAATTTTAAAATAAGACACAGCTTGATGCCTACCAATGCATCGCCAATTTTAATCCTACTAAATTTAAGTGCACTGGTGACACGAATCACGTTGGACGCACAAAGTGTGGTTGAACCCAGCTTGTTTGTATACCTATATACATTATGTGAAAATGCATCAGAGGAGGCACAATATATATATAAAAAAATTTACTTTAAACAGAAAAAAAATTTTTGCCGTTACTTTTAGTTCTCTAAAAGCTTGTTTGCTTTATTTTTTTAAGAAACATGTAAATTTTTTGAACCCTATTGAGTTAAAAAAATTTCTGTAGTAGCTGAGTGATATGTAGTTGAAAATTCAAAAAAAAAAGTTTTTTTTTTTTGTGAATTTTTTACTTCAAAACAAAGGAGTTTTTAAATATTTTGCACAAGACCATTTCTATTAAGAATGAGTCCAAGGCTCTAAAAAAATCTTTTTCAGACTCAAAAAAAAACTTCTCCGATTTGACGTAAAAATTTGCTGATAACAATTGATAAACAACTGTTTGATGAAAGCACCCTTGCTTTTCACGTGCAGCGAGTCAAACTACGTCGGTCCACACAAGGGGCTTGCACCGACCTTGATCGGCCACGGGAACTTCTAAGCAAGCCGATACTATTTGTGTTTCTTTCACACTTTCTCTGCCTTGAAACGCTGGCGGTACAGTGGCCGTACCATATAGCTACGTCCGTTTCGTCAAAAAAATCTGGACAAGGCGATTCGTCTTTTAAAGTCAGGTTATGCCGTCTTAAAGATAAGAATTGGCTTGCCCGGATCCATATGTTAAAGTTGATTAAAGTAATATGGTACTCTCTAAATTTAAATCAGTAAAAATTCACTAGTTAGTAGTGCATTTTCTACTATTTCAAAAGTTCAAATCGGGTCACATGTATATAGTAAGCATCACTTTAAAAATAGTGAAATCTATTCCACTCTAAAAAAAAGTGAGATTGTTGACTTTGAAGAATAGTAAAATCATTTTCACTTCGGAAAGTAGTAAAAAAATCTACAACGTAATTAGTTAAAATGCACTACAAAACTGGTGAAAAATTTACTATAAAACAGTCAAAAAATATTATCGTCAAATATCAATTGATGATTAAGTATAATTGTTAATAACGTCGTATGTTCATGTAAAGAACAATTTAAGGACCTAAAATTAAACGTTTTATGAATTAAAAAAAACTTGGCTTACTAATGGTCTCGAACCTAGTCTTCCATGCAGAAGGACGACATGCTAGCAACTGATCTAAACCATGAGATTCATAATCCGAAATTCTATTAAAAGAACTGATAGAAAGAGTTTTATATGTCTATCAAAGAAATTATCATTTCAACCTAATAAATTTACTTAATCGTTTACACATAGCTATTTATTTACATATTTATTATTTTTAATACTTTTTCTAATAGGTAATCTTATTTTACATATACTATTCATGATTTAACCTTTTCTAATGAAGCCTGTTATTGTCATTCCAAACTTTACATGATATTCTTTTTTAAAGATGTTTTAAAATAATTTTTAATGAATATTTAAGTGACTAAATAACAATAAAAAATGACATTTTCCTTAGCTGTTATCGTTTTTCATGGATGTATGCATTTTACGTTAAATGTACTATTTATATCACTCTACATTTTTTTAAATGATAATTACCAGAAATAGTTATTTATACTGAGATTCACATAAAAACTGATGTTAAATTGATAATTCAGTTTTCTGAAATAGAAATGTTAATCTCTCGGTTTCTAATAAAAATTTAAAAGTAGCAAAATTATTTGTTAGTGGAGAAATTATTCAAAATACATCTAGTTTTTTAATACTTTTTTATTTCAAGTCGTATAAGCCACCTTAACGAGTTTTTACGATTTAGGTCCGAGATTTGTGTACGTACTAATATTGATTGCCTATTCATTTAATAAATTTTTTAAAACTCCCTATCAAAAATATCATCGTTGATTTAACGTAGAAATCAACGTTGATTCCATGTTAAGATCATTGTTGAATCACCGTTGAATCATCGTTGATCAACATTTATCGGAACGTTTAACATTGATCAACATTAAAATCGACGTCTATTTAATGTTGAAATCAACGTTTAATTCATGCTGATCAACGTTTCGTTTTATAATTGATTTTAATAAAATGAAAAAAGTTGTACCAACGATTGTAAAAATTGATAAATGATCTCTGTGTATGAATAAATGGAATATCAAATGAAAAAAATTACTGAAGAAAAAAAAAAAACATCGGCCTCCGGCTCTAGGGAACGAACCTAATCCGACAATATTTAAAGTCAGGTATCTATACCATTTGGCCAGAGTTAAATCGACGCGAGGAGAAGAATTTACGTCCGTGTAAGGTAGTAAAGCACCTCCCGTTTTTCTTAACCTGTTACATACAACAGTAATTTATCAATTTTCCAAATAACCATTGTAAATTATCGTAAGTTGGCACTTAAATAACCTAAAAAGCCTATATATCACAAAACTGATAGAGAAGAATGATTTCAACTAAATGCAAAAGTTAATAACAATTTAAACAATGTGTAGATGTACCAAAAACATTTATAGACATTATTTTAAAATAAATATATCTTTAAAACTGGATGCGACATGTTTCTAATTTTTTTCTGCATAAATAGTTGTTATACTTCTTCTATTGTTTTTTTTTTTTTTTACAATTGTAAGATAATTTGTTCTGTTTTTAACAAACGCAGTGATTTGCCCTTTCCCTTTTCGTATAGTACCGTGTTAACCACGAATGTGTGGCAGTGTTAACGACTTATATCTGAAGTTTCAAAGTTTTTGTAAAAAATCCCTTGTTGCATGAACTACCTTAGCTCACAACTGCAATAAATGGTCGTTTATTAATTAATTTTTGATATCTCACAATAACAAATCATAAAGTATCATTTTTAATCATTATCGATTCAGTGAATTTGAAGAAAAATGTTTTTCAAAATTATAAATATATCTATTTGACCGAGAGTTGGTAACATTAAAAGGTAATGAAAAAAGTAGAGTTTCAAACACTTCAAAACTGATTACTTTATTTTGAAGCATTTATAAAAGTATTATTACCGATCTTTTTAGCTAACAATGGTCTAATCAACAAACAAAAAATTTTCTAGTGCCAAAAATACCGACTTTGTAAAACGTTTAAACGTCTGTTCAAACAAATTGGGCGATATTCACACACAATTAAACAGTGGATTCTGATTCTACAGGCGAAACTACGGCGGAACAACCTTATTTTGTGACTAGACACTGCTTTTTACACGAGTTATTACACAGCTCTATGAATTTTTGTTTATTAAAAGCTTGTAAAAATAACTAATAAATTCTTGACACTAAATTGTTAATATTCAGAATCATATTTTATGATTTGTCATCGTCAGATGTGAAAAATGAGTTCGAAAACAAACATTCGTTGCAGATGTGAGTTAAAAGGCCGTTAATTCTTCTCCTCGTGTCAATTACACTCTGGCCAAGTGGTTAAGACACCAGACTTTAAGTCTTGTCGGATCAGGTCTAATTTCCAGAGCCGGAGGACGACACTCCATTTTTTTTCTTTAGTAGCATTTTTTAGTTGCTAATTCATATATTCATACACAGAAAACGTTCATTAATTTTTACCACCGATGGTACCACATTATTCATGTTACGCCTAATATTAATCATCATTGAAATCAACGTTGATTTAAGTTGAAATAAACGATGCGTTTTATAATTGATTTTAACGTTCCGATCAATGTTGATCAACAATGATTCAACATTGGTTCAACGTTGATTTTAACAATTAATCAAAGTTGATTTCTACGTTGAATCAACGACGATATTATTGGTAGGGACTTTTTTGCTATAGTTTCATAATGGTAACCTGAGAAACTAAGGTCATGATGTCAAATTTAAAATGACCCTACCACTTATTTGTCGGAGAATAACACTCTTTTTCATGTTTAACGATCCTCAAATGATTAATATTGTTCTATTTTGCATTCTCTTAAAGATAACGGTGTAGTAAATAATTTAAATGATTGATCAAGCATTTTTTGTCTACACTTATGTAGAGTAGACGGGTACATAATGTACGGAAACAAAGTCTTCACTTCTTACCCATACTAAAATTTTTGTAAGATATGCTGCAAGATATCGTGCATGGTATCCTATACAACATGTTATAGGATATCCTGCAGGATATCTTTCAGAATTTCCTGCAGCAAATACTATAGGATATTTTGCGAGATTCTTGTCAAATGGAGACTTACATTTTATAGTTAATATAACTTCAAAAATATATAAATATGCAAAAGAAATAAGAAATAAAAACGTAACAATCGGGAAAACAAAAAAAAAAGAAACATTGGCCTCCCGATCCAGGAATGGAACCTGGTCTGACAAGATTCGTATTCGGGCCTCTTACCCACTTGGCTAGAGTAGGTTTAATACGAGGATAATAATTTGCGTCCTTTTGACTTCTAACTGCAACATATTTGTTTGCTTATTTTTTCTTTACATCTCACATTATTGAATCATACAGCATTATTTTAATTATAACTTGTTCTTGTTAAATATTCTTATAAACATTTAATAAACAATTATCTAGGTGGCTCTGTATAAGCTCATGTGGATAGAAGTGTCTACCCATAGAATAAGGTGATTTAGACGTTATCTTCCGTGTAGAATCAAAGTGCACTGTCTTATTGTATGAAAATATTGCAAAATTTGTTTAAAATGCAATTATCTAAACACATAAAAAAAAAAGTATTTTTAACACAGGAAAATATTATTTTTCTGTTGACACATTAAAAGAAGAAAAGTCCTGTTCTAATTTTTATAGGAAAAGTCTCAAAATAAAGATATAGCCAACTTTTTACTGGCTGCAACTGTGCAGTATATATGTATATGTATATTTATAGGAGGATACATTTAAGATGTTTGTACGAAGATCAGCCCAACTCAGACCTTATAATATATGTTTGTGTAATGGAATACAAAAGTTTAAAAGACAATTCTGCATGTGTAGAGAATTTCCGCAGACCTAATTAGCTTACTTTTAACTGATTTCATGTCAAAATATCTTTTAATAAAAAGGAAAACGCTATTACTTAAAAGGATGGCAGGATGGTAATATAATAGTGAAAAATTTGAAAATAGTCCTTGAACGATAATAATTATATGTAAGTGTACAGATTATTTCGGAAAGATTTTATGCCTACATAACCTTGAAAAACTGAGAAAACATCTCCAAGATGAAGCAATATAGGCAAAAATAATTATTTTATGGGTTTCCTTAAGAAGAAATATATGTACGAAACACTTAAGTACATATTTCAAGTATCATTGGAGTTTCCACTTCTGCGGTGTGTCACTTGTAACCCACCCCGCTTTCTTTTCGATTGGATACACCTAACCCCTAATGTCCATAGCGAAATAGCATACTCTTCTGATACATTTTTTCATCAATCTTTGAGTAAAATATAATAAAAGAATTTTTAATTGATAAACGACAAATTTTAATATTCAGGATAAATACCCGAATCTAAAACTTCTGGCTCGTTTTACCAAAAATAAAAATTTGTTGATTACCAATTCTAAAATATAGTATTATATTCTACTTAAAATTTTAAGAAAAAGATGCGGAAAAATATTTTTGAATTGAATGCGTAGTTTTTAAATAACAAATCGATCAAATTTTGTCAATACAGATTTTTTCCAAACTTTTTACCATTATATTATCAAGAAATATATAAATTGTACACAATTAAGGAAAATGTTCCAACTTTGGCAATAACCTCTCTTTTTGCAGTCCGCTATGGTTATTTTTCCATCAGGAAGTTCGCAAAAATTGTTATTTTGGCTCCATCTTGCTTTCCTTTCAAGTTTTAACGTTTTTTCTGTTTTATAAAGGTTAGGTTGTCACGATACCAGCTGATAGTAACCTAAGTAGGTCCACATTAATTTTTTGTACATGTATAATTTTTTTAGAACCTTATTTATTTCATTACATAAACATGTAGCATAAAGTCTTATTAGTGCAAGTCTTCGTATGTGGATCTTAAAAATCTACATTCAAACGTAAATATTTATACATATATATATATTTATACATATATACTCGTAGTGCTACGTCCTCTGCACGCTTCGCCGGCTAACCCCCAAATTTAAATATTTTTAATCTCATGTCTAAATGATGAATGAAAAAAAAACATTTTTAATACACATATATGCGTTCAAACATAGATAAACAAAGCAATATTATGAAAATTCGGTAAAAATTCGAAAAGATACAGTCGATATATGGAATAAGTTTACTGATTTATCAAATAATTGTTATTAGTTTAACACTGATAATGAATCTAATCAGTATTTAAGGTTATTATTGATATATATGAATATGCATACGATATTTACACAATAACAATTATTATAGAAACTAATATGAGCCTTGGCTTGTTATTTTTGATCATTTGAGAATCAATTATAGATATAAGTTTATAATAAGATAGCATTTAGAAATTTTTTCTTAATATAAGTAAATGTATATTGTTTATGTAATTTTTTTTTTTTCATGTATAGCCTTTAATATACTTTTTAGCTTTTTTTTTATTTTATAACTCTTAAAAATTACTATCCACTTATATTAGTACTAATATTATTTTCAATTAAGTAACTGATGTAATTGATTAAAGATACAACAACGTGTTGGAATTTCGTTTTACATTTACATACTATTATAATTTATAACGCATAACACACTTCTGAAATCTTAATCCTTATTGTTGTGCTTTATTAACCTACATAAATATCTCATATTTTTACATGAATCATCTCGTTCCTGCATATCTCTGGTTTATCTTTTAATCCTATATTTCTGACTGAAATTGTTATTATTATTTTATTGGCTTTCTCCTCTTTGCATTTTGTGTGCTATGTATTTTTTTTCCTTTTATTGCAGATCCTACAGTCTGTCACTTAAAAACTTCTGAACTCACCTATATCTTTTTTTTCCTTTTTTTTCTCTCTTACTGCTTTTTTATTTTATTTTTTTATTTCACAGATGATATAGTTGTCAATTATCATATAGATGTTTTGTATCTTCTGATTTACAAAAGTCTTTTGTTCCTTTGTAAAATTATCATTAATTTTATCAAGTTTATTCTCCTTCGTTGCTCTTTTCGTAACTCCTATCATTTCCAATCCTTTACTTTTCCATGCACAACTTCAACTTCTTTGCTCATTTTGTATAATTTTTATTGATTATGTCCTTTAACTCTTCCATTAGGCATGAATAAGGCCACCAGCTCTTGTCTATTTTTGTTACTTTCAAAATGTAAATTTATTCTCTTCGTCTTATGCCCACTTCTAGGCTAACCCTTTTCTCCGTTATTTCTTATGTATATTCTGGTGTATTTGCATTTGGAACCAACATGATATTTTAAATCTAAACTTATTTTTTCCCCTTTTTCTATTATTTATTCCCCTTACCTGCCTTCAGCTTCCGTATATTTTCTTGTATTTTTGTATCCAAACTCAACATCATATTTTAAATCTGCCTTCTATTTTTGATACATATTCTTATCTTGTTTCATAGGCAATGCTTAGCAACGCATGTGTAATATTACAATCATTAAGTCCATGAAAAATAATATTTAATTTTAACATCCTACGTTAGTTATTTTGCTTAAGCCTAAGACTGCTCGAACTGCCCATTGCACCCTACCTGTGGTTTTACTGTATGCCACGATAATTTTCTGTTAAGAACCACACTTCTGGGCCCATCGGTCCATGTCCTCATTGAAAACTTTCAATTCCTCTAATTGAAATCGAAACAGATCTGCATTCATGCCTTTTACATTCCTAAAACTGAAGATTTCTTTTTTGTGCCTACTTCCAGTATATTTTTTGTACTATATTTGTCTGAGTCTTTCTGCATGGAATTTTGTCTTTACATTGCCGAATGCCTAAAACGACGTCATCAGATAATTTAAGACAGCATATTTTGATTTTGGCTACTGCTACACCTGGACTATTTTACATCCACATATCGTCTATATTCTCTCTAAGTACACTTTAAATTACCAAGCTACATAGGCACCCTTGCCCTAGCATTTTTTTTTTTTTTTAAGTAAATTTGTTTGCCCCTGACCATAATTACCTGATTTTTGTATATTTTTAGATTATTTTTCACATTTTTTTTCATTTCTAATCTTATCCTTCCTAATATATAATTTGACCCGGATCATTTCTCTATTAATGTTATCAAATTCTGTTTTTATGTCTAGAAGAACAGCATACAATTTATTTCCCACATCCTCTATTTTATTTTAAATTAAACTATTTGGTACAAAAATATTGCATCTTGTTCTTCTGTTTGCTCCGATACCAGCCTTAATTTCTTTTATTATTTTACATTCCTCTACCTATTTTTCTACTTTTTTACCGATTATAATTGCGAAAATCTTGAATGCTACATTTTAAAACGCCACTTTCCTGTAGTTTTAACATCCTTTAACTTTCCCTGCCTGGGTAATTTGATAGATTCACGCTATTTCCCATTCGTGGATAGTATGTGTTAGTATATAAGCTATAATGTATGTTTTTGAATTTATTTATCCAAATTATTTGCAGTTACATTCAATCATCCAAATTGTTTGCATGGGAGAATAAATAATTCCTATATACCACCCGAAGAATCGGACGAAAAATTTGCTCGGAGGAGAACAAAATTAAGCCTAGTGATAATCACCAATGTTATGACACATGGAAAAACAACCCAAATCCCAATTGCAGGAATTACAATAACCAACATTCCGACACACGGCAAAATAACCCGAATCCTAATGATAGGAATTATAGTAGTTATAAGAAAATACCTATAACAACCACCGGCAACCAAGAGGATACGAGCGTGGTGGCAATAGATACACTAATAAAAACTGTAATAAAAATGATTGCGATAATAACAATCGTTATGTAAATCAGCTGTTACAGAACAAGGACAGAAGTGACTACATTATCAGACTAAGCGATGCTAATGAAAACTTTAATAATCAAAACGGAAGAAACAACAATCCAAACTGGGGTAATAATTATGGCGGGTATAATAAGCGTCGCGAAAATCAAAACAGAGATCGTAGAAATTACTTGCAGGAAACAAGTGCAGACAAGCCCCACTCAGAGAATTTATACTGCCCGTTGTTCGGCACGCTTCCTAAAAACCAGGAATGGCCCAGAAAATAAAGAATTAAGCGTGGCTAGCAGAAATAAATTGCGGCTTGACAGGAAAGAAGAGCAACAAAGAGAAATATACAAAACAGATACGGACCCGATAGAGCCCAGGGACATGTCAGCGAATAAATAGTTCCAAGTGAACAAGTAGGAAAAAAATCGAGCGGTGCATTCAGATGCAATATGATATAACAAGTCACCTTAAAACAGTCCTTGAATGGAAGAAGAGCAACACGACAGTAGAAAACTCTCTTGGAAAACTATAACTATACTTTAAGAAGGTATCATTTCCCCCTCGGTATTCATAAGAGAATCAAGGCTACGCAACGGAGGAGTAAAATTTTATGCCGATACAGGCGCAGAAATTTCAATTATAAAGTAAGACAGGATCCTTCTAAATACTTTTATCGATAAAAGGACCCCAGTTAAAATTGTAGGAGTTACGCACGGCAAGTACAGCACAATAGGTATAGTAGACATACCGCTCAACGGCCTTGTAAGCACATTGCATGTAGTCCCATGTCACTTCTCAATAGATGTAGAAGGTAATATATAGTGGGACTTGTTGAAAGCATATAAAGGATGCATATGTGCCGAGCAGAATATTTTGCTATTGGGAGGCACGAAAATGAGATTAGTGCCAGAAAGGCTCAAGATTCTTGCCAAAACGAGGTAAGTGATGTATGCTCGTGTAAAAAAAACAAGCGAAAATGTTGCTACGGGTTGGGTTTCTTTACTGAGACTGGAAGAAGAAATATCGTTTAAAAATGTTGTGGCTACTAAGAACGGGGGAAAAATTTATGCAGAGTGCGTTAACACGCTTAATAAAGCAGTTATTATACCGGTGCCTAAGGTCAAACGATTGAAATGTAAAGTAATGCGAGAGGCTGATTCATATAGCATCGAAGGGAACGACACTAAGGGCGTTACCGAGACGATATTTAGACTTTGTAGAAAAGGATGTCCAAAGAATAATCAAGCAAGCTATATTACAGGTAAAAAAGCGGGTTATTCAGAGAAGGACATAAAATATTATATTGGAGAAGACGTAAAAATATACGGCAATACGTCGGACGAGGAGAAAAATGAGAGAGTTTATAGAATAATGCGACTCACTGAGGTTTCGAAATGTAATAAGTAAGACAGATTATACGTTCAAAAACTTGTATAATATGATCCGTTCGTATTTGGTCTGGACGGAGAGCAGTTAAAAGCCACTAATATATTAAAACATTGTATGACGACTAAAACGGATAAGCATGTGACGGCCAAATACTATAGATACCCGCCAGTGCTAAGAGACAGTTAAAAATATAAATAGAAATGTAACTCAAGCAGGATATTGTTGAGCCATTAAAGTCGCCATATAATTCAAACGTGTGGATAGTGCCCAAAAAAGCAGGCCCGGACGGCGAGAAGCTCTGGCGATTAGTCACAGACTGCTGAGTAAAATAACTATTAGGAGCTGCCACCAATTGCTGTTCGAGAGTGATATACTTGAGTATCTTGTAACAGCCTGGTATATAACAGTCGTGGATATGAGTAAAGGATTTTTCCCAATAAAAATTCATGAAGACAACGCACACAAAACGGCTTTCTCCGGGCCAGATGGACACTACAAATATAAAATAACGCCAATGGGGTGCACAGACTTGCCGTATACATTTTTTAGAGCAATGACTTTGGCTTTGGCACGATTGCAAGGGTAAAAAAATGAGGTTTATTTGGACAATATTATGGTACTCGCCCCGAATCTTGAAGATCATGAATACGATTTATAAGGCTCCTAAACGACTGGGCGGGGCTAATTTGACTATTAAGCCAAAAAATGCCAATCTTAAAATCGTAAGGCAAGAGTTCTGCGACACAATGTCGGTGAGGGAAGTATAAAAACAGACCCAAAGAAAATTGAGGCCGCAAGAAAATACCCAAAACCTATGAATTCGAAAAAAGTAAAGCAATTCCTTGGATTCGTCTCGTATTACAAGAGATTTATCCAAGGTTATCAAAAATTGCTCAGCCACTCTCCAAACTCTTATCAAAAGAAACATAGTTCAAATGTAAAGAGCAGCAATAGCGAGCCTTGAAAACAATCGTGGATGCGTTATGTAGCGAGCCGGTTCTTGCAGCACCCAACTTAGACAAGCCCTGCATTGTAACAACTGATGCGTAAGATTACGCAATAGGCGCAATACTGAGTCAAGGCGAACTTAGGAAAGATCCACCGTGCGAGTATGCCTCACACAGTCTACAGGGTAGTGAACTGCGCTATAAGTGGTTATGATAATGAACTGCTAGCAATTGACTTTGCGAAAGAGAAGTTTAGACTGTATCCGTATAAGCGTAAATTTACGGTCGTTACAGACCATGAACCATTGAAGCATTTCCATATGTTCAAAAAACCCGACATTCTATTTAATAGGCTAAAAGCCGAGCTAAAAGGCTACGAGATTGACGTAGTATATGGCCCGGGCGTATCGAACAAATCGCTAAAGGCTCTCTCTCGCAATCCAGTGCTAAGAGAAGGGGAACTTAACACCGAGAGAATTGGTGGATAATACGAAAGATCAGAGACGTGGAGCCAAAAGACTTTCAGAAACTACAAAAACTAGGCACGCTGCCACGCCGGATATGGACGCAATAAGAGAGCTGAATATACACGATCTATTCGAGGGTAGGTCAGACCAATCACGGGCACATGTAATGGATGCTATAAAACGACATGACGTACAAGGCAAACCAGGTATAAGAATTGACGTGTGGTAGCCTAAAGGAATCACGCAGACGGAAAAAGCACCACACAATACGATCGAAAACGAGAACAAAACAACGCATAGTGTGAGCGAAAAAAGGCCAACAGAAACAACTATAGTCCCTGATAGATACCTGTAATTTTTCAACAATGAAACACAAACAAAGGCGAATAAATGCGCTGTTCCAGACTGAACATTTACTCAAATAACGGAGTTACCGCTCGACCTATCCAGAAGCTGCCTGTTTTATACCTCAATATATTCATTGCATCTTAATATCTCTACCGTTAAGCTACAGGCGAGTTTACGAGACTCACAATGGTTACAAAAATGTAGAAAACCCAAGGTGACAAAGGTGATACTAAAATCACAATTAAGCTATGGGAAAGGTGAATGCATGTACATATCGTCGCAGGAATTGAAGAAAAATGTATGCGTACACCTCGCATTAACTAACGACACATACCGTTATTTGTACTACATATCATCAAAAGATGATTAGTTATACCACTTACATCTAGAGGGCTTGGGCGAGAACGCACATCACACACCCTTAATACAACCATCCGACGGAAAGGAGCCAAGTTGCAAAGCGAACTGCGAGCCCCACGAAAATTACCAATATTAATATGAATGTTAGCAGGGCAGATATAATAAAGACGACAGAATAGACCGGGGTAAACGGGGAAGAAATGTAACAACGCAGTCAGGAGCAATACAGCAACCGACTATGACCGAGGTAAACACAAGCAATCACACTTAAGAGCAAGAGAAGAAAAGCAAGCAGCCAGCGAAAAATCACGAAGACGACCTCGACGAAGGCGGGGAGAAAAGCAAGGAAAATAATGTTTGAAACGCGTTATTTTGGGAAACAGACTGCGAAAGCGAAAATAAAGAGGGCAGGGGAACCTTTCACTCGCCGACGTTGGAGAACTATAGAGTATGCAGGACACGTTTACCGATATAAATGCCACCATGTGCACCAAAAGAAGGTAAAGACCCGCCTCCACTACACAAACTAAATAAAGTCGAAGGTCACCTATTTTAATATCTGAAGAGCATAGCCTCTACAACAGTAACGGAGACAGTACCTAATACAGAGGCAATAGAGGCCCTGCATGAAAGGAGATATATAAATCCGACGCGTATGAACAGCCTCGGGATGCCTATTTTGTCAGTCTAAAAAACTTATCCTAGTCAAAACAAGGCAAGCCATGCTTATTTTGGATACGGCAAGCAGGCCAATTAAAGAAATTTCTATCGACTTCCATGGACCAATTTACAAAACCTCAGCAAATCAGTACACACATATTCTATCCATGCAAGATTGACTTACAAAATTCATCGTTCTTGCACCCGTGAAAAGAGCGACAGCTAAGGAAGCCGTAAGAGCCATAACGGAGAAATTCTCTGCATATTTTCGCCCACCGGAGCACATACTGTCGAACTGGGGCACCCACTTCATGAATAAAAGCCTGGAGGAGCCAGCAAATCTATTTAAAATTGATAAAATAGGCCACATAGTATACCACCCCCAAACGAACGGTGCCATCGAAAGAATGCATCATACGCTTACGGAATATATGAAAGCGTACGTAAAACAAAATTATCATTGGGACAAACACCTACCTATGTGTATGCACTCATATAACACGACGAAGCATTAGAGTACGGGATACTCCCCGCACGAGCTCGAGCTCGGCCAAAGAGCAAGAACACTGCTAGCTTCAAACAGCGATATGACACCCAAACATCGTACAAATACATAAAAGAGCTAGTGACGACGCTAAAGGAAATAAGAACCATAGCTGCAATGAATCAAGTTCAAGCAAAATATCGATCGAAATACTACTACGATAAGAAGCTGAATACAAAATACTTCTTTAAAGAAGAAATGCTGTATCTATTAAAGGAACCATCAAAAGCTAGATAGAACAATCAATACGAGGGCCCTTATGAAATAACGGGCATGGATTACGGGAAGAAAAGCGTAAAACTGCAAAAAGGGGACGCAGTAAGAGTTTTCCACGTAGATACAAAAATAGGAAAGCTTGTATACTGAAAACTTTACCAAAAAACACCGACGGAAAAATATGTGACTAATTGACTATTATTAAATATGGTAATAAATCATGTAGGATAACTAACTAAGCAACGGAAAAACTAAGCCTCAAACAAACATCTCGCGGCCCCTGGACGTGCCGCGAAAAGTAGGCCGAAAGCAAGGGTAGATCGCCGGAAATGCGCAGCGATGAACAAGAAAAATACGCAAACATATCACACAGACAGACTCTTTCGTCAATTTTTTTTTCCTTGCCCCCGGACGGCCACGAAAGGATTTTTTTTGTGGGGAAAATCCTCAGCAAATGAAGCTGTTAGAAGCACATAAGTAGCGCGCGTGGGTATTTCTAAGATGTAAATATATTTTTTATAAATTCAACAAGCAAAAAGAGTCGTTATATTGAACAGACAAAGATTTTGTTATGTTCTGTTCTGCAGGTACTACCAGGGGTACTCAGCACTAAAACGATTTTGATTTTTTTTTAGAGTAAAAATTTTTAATTTGATTTTGTTAACAGTTATTGTATCCTATTGATAAGTTAATATCGTTAGGCGATTTGATGATATTTTTTTAGCAAGATAGTTACGCATATCAATGATCGTAATAAGTGCTCATTATTTCTTGAATTGTCTTTAATCAAGAAAAAAAATTTTTTTTTTGAATAATTTAAGCAATATGTTCGGATAAGGGAGAAAGGAGTATGGAGGTAAGGTAAAGAAAAAGCAGGAAGCATTAGGTTTGATAGTTACTTTATCATTATGTATTCATTTATTATTTTGTTATATTTGGTTTTTATTTCTCTCTGTTTTTCTACTATATCATTTTTTTGGGGGCTGAGCACTGAGATCCTGGCAGCAGGCACAATGACTTTCCACGATAACTCGTGATCCCAGCTAAAAAAAAGACACATATTTAGTTACATTTTAAGGGAAAAGTAAAGAGAAGAAGAAAATTTTACAGACCCGAGCCGTGGGTCGGGCACCGAACAGGCATCAGCAAGATGGCACCCTCAACCACCACTAGCGTGACACTGTGCGGCCACCTGATTGATGGAACCTGCCAACAGACAAACAGGTCCTCGATAAAGAAGAAAGAAATATATAAGGCAGGCATTATAAGAAAAGACAAGAAGTAAGTAAGCGAAGCTATTAAATTATAACTTACATGGTGGCACCTCGGCGAGCTACAAACAAGGCCCTCCTGCAGGGCGGCCTCCAGAAGCACACCACAGAGGCTCCTGTCAGGCGCGGAGAATTTCGTCCCCCATGCACTATCGAAACTGAGCATCGAAAAAACAGACAGACTGGCGAAGAACTTATAAGCGTGAGTGGTCGACATTGGCGAAAGACACTAATTTGGTATGACAGAGAAAAATTTACCACGACAAACACCACAACACATGTGGAGCCAGCAAATGGTCGATTTGAAAAGAGAAAGTGACAATACAAAATTATTTTTTCACTGAATAATAACCGAACGGACACCACAACACAAAAGGGACGGAGAGAATCGAAAAAGCACTCGAAGAGACTGAGAGTCACAAGCAATATCAAAAATGATACTGATGAAACGATAACACTAAGGGAGGGGAAAAGCCCAAAAATACCCACATAGCATCCCTTTCCTGTACCTTATTGTGTCGTAAAAGAAAAAAAAAAAAGAAAAGGACGAGATCCCGCGAAGGGAAGAAACTTATGGGGAAATGCTTGGAATTTGAAGCGAAATAGTAAGCTTTGATATTGGCCACACTAAAACGTATTTACCTCCATACTTGTCTGTGCCAGACCGGGCGCAATAAAAAGAATCGGAACCGCGCCGAATTCCTGGAAGGGCACTGCGAGCGCACTCGTATGCAGGTAGGGCAGACCGCTGTAAAACGAGTAGCATAAACACGCCCATAAAGCAAATTCTTAAAATGCAAGGATATAAGAATTAGTGACTAGCAGAGTATAAAATAAGATTGTAATAGAAGAAATTGCAAAAATAGAGAAAAAAAATTTGTAATTTCTAGAATGAGTTTTATAGAAAGATCGGATGGCCAAGCAAGAATAAATATCAAAGCTCACGTAATAAAAGGAGAGAGACACTCGCCCTACCTAACGCAATAAATAATTCAGCTACTTTTTGTGTATTATATCTTTACGCTCGAGGTATAATTCGACACATCCACACCAATAATAACGGAGATAGCGCTTGACGCGGCAACAGGGTCGTTCAGAATTTAGAAATGGGGGGCGACGGTTATACTAAAACAATTTAGCATGTTGATAGGTGGAGGAAACAGGAACAATGCAGCAAAAAATATGAATATAACGAGACCCACGGCAACACAACCAATCGTCATCTAGGTACGAGCAAGTCATCAAATTGCAATAAAACGGCAAGAACTAGCAATAGTGAACGATCGCGCTTCATCAAAATTAATCGCAATGTATAAATAAAATAATTTAAATCAAAAAAATGTTTTATAATTTTAGCGCATAAGGTCGTACAGGTGAGGTTATGTGAGATATTTGAAAAATATAATATATGTCAATATGGAATTAATCACTATAAATTAAATGTAGTATCAAAAATAATTATAATAGGGAAAAATATTAAAGGATGAAAAATAAGGGGAAAAGGTTAAAATGCTAGTAGTGATAAAAAAGATATATGAAAACTAAAGTAATTGTAAGATGGCACTATACTGTCAAATATTAAATTGATTATTGTAGAGAAAGAAGAGCGCAATATAAACAAAGTATGTAATACATAAAATGCGCACGAGAAAAGTATGATAGGGCGGAGAAATAAGTAAGAAGATGTAAAGAGAGCGGCGGCCCTCTTAGGTAGTGAAAGAATAAGTCTGACATGACGCAGACAGCGCGAACAACATAACACATCAGAGCACACATACATTAACACAGATACGAGCTAGCAGCTACAATAGTCAGCGTCGTCAAGGGCACTGACGTCGTGGCCCTTGGATGTGTTATGTACAATAGTGTAGCCGTGTGTCCACCCCCCCCCCCTTTTTAGTGAGCCTACTACAGAGTAATAGCGGGAGAGAGGGGAGAGTAAGCTAGGAAGGAACAAGAGAGTCTACGGCAGATCTTAAAGCGATAGGTACTCTTGCGGCACGTATTTTCTCTCAGATCATTAATTTAAAGCGAAGCATATTGAAGTCCTTGTACATTTCATTTCGTAAGCACCCCAAGGCTATCATGTTCCCCGTGACAACGATGATCTAAAAATATTTCTTTTAAAAACCTTTTAATTTGAAAAATACCAAGTGCATTTATATACAGAAAATATGATACCTAATTTTTTGGTTAAGTCACTGGCTTTCTTTTTAAAATTACCATTACTTTACATATTCATAGAACAACTATAAAAGCTATAACGAACTTATTAAAAGTAATCGATCCTCTAAATAAATTTTATCACATATACATTACATTCGATTATGTATGTACTTATACAAGTACAATAATTTCGACGATTGAATGCACTTATGATCATTACATTTTTTGAGAACTATGTACACATTTTATACAAATACCACTATCCTATTTGAAAAGCTTTTTTCAATTTCAAGTAATTTTATGATTTTTTTTAGCTAAAGAGACTTCCTTCTGTTTAGAATATTTTAAATGCGTAAATTCCTATGTTTGGTTATTATGAACAAAATTTGTCTACTCGATGTATTGTAAAATTTGTAAATAAAATTTAAAAAATGTATTACAGACTTTAATTTTTTTACAATAAAACAATTGATTATTTTTTTATAGATATTATTTTTTATTTTTTTTAATACTCATATTTAATGTAACTGTAATTTATAAAATGATGTATCAAAAATATAAACAGTATAACGTTAAACTGCAGACAACTCTCATTTTCTAATTAGGTGTTAGTATTAGGACGATTTTTTTTTTTAAATAACTAAAGAATATTTTAAAAATTTGAAGAGCATAATAAGTTTTTGTCAAGAAACGAGGTCTTTATGATTATTATTAAAAATCTTAATGTAAAAATTACGAATCAAACTTATCGTAAGCCCTTTTTTGTCTTTTTACTGAAAGTAAATACCTTTATTTACCGATGACTTATAGTAGCGTTTATGCTGTGCTAAAAACAAATACAAGTAATGAGTTAAGACTTTGTATATCGTGTGTTCTTTTTTTGAATTATTTTAACAGCTCGTTTTATAACGCCCGAATATCCTAAATATCTTTTTACTGTAAAATTCAAACAAATACATTTTTATATAACCATTGGTTTCCGTGCATACGCCCCTTATAGTATGCTCTTTCTTACTCTAATATTACGCTTAATTGTTGTTTTGTTGGCAAAAATCTATCTGGTATCTTAGATAAACTAGATCATTTTGAAACAAACTGATTATTGACCAATCAGCAACCACATGTGCTGTGTCTGATCACTCATTATAATTAAGGACTCCGTACGACTAAGAAGATTGCAAACATAAATATTAAATAATCGACACGTTACAGTTGATTAATTATTGCGAAAAACATGACAGCCCTGTCATTGGCTCTTGAAATAGCTGCTTTGAAAGAAACCTGATATTTTTCTTATCATGTTATAAACCGTGTACGATTCCAAAAATTTAAATATGTGTCCTCAAAGGGAAAAAAATTCCCAGCATTTTTACTGTAGAGATCCGAGGGAAAAAAATCATTCTTCTCGTTGTAACTTTGCAAATCAACATTGAAAGCTAGAGTGATCAAACAAAAAGTTATAGATCTCAATAAAATGCAACTTGTTTCTGCAGTATACTTTTCTCTAGGAAGTCAATTAAATGCCCTAGGTCGCAAAGATAGCTGGAAATTACTGCTAGAACCGTTTCTTACGCATAACAAGATGAAATCAGCATTTTACAACGAAGTATACACAAACGATGTAGATCATAAGAAAATACAACTTTTTTGTATCATAAGGTTCACTCAATAACCTTATCCTGACGTTTTTAACAACAAAAATCGTTCAAAATTGTCAAAAAGATCTTTTTCTGATAACTAATTTTTTTGTTTGACAGTTTAAGTCAAAATATTAAGGTGGCTCATCACCTCTTTGGATTTAGGGCATTGCTCCCAGAATAAAATCTATGGTAAAATAAGACTTAACGAATCTATAGTTAAAATGTTAGGGCATGTTGCAGACGAAAATAAAAAAAACTCATTTGAAATCTAATATTCTAACATAAGTCTTATGGAGCCCACTCAATTCTGAACCGATAATTATAGCATTTAATGGCTAAAAGTTGGGCTATACGGTACAAAAACTGAATAAAGGTACTTGTAAAAATCTTATTTTTAATATTATCTCGAAATTCCACGGTTGCCGACCGAAATCAAAAGATGCAAAGAGTTAAAAGTCTTAACCGGAGGTTAACCTTACTTTTAATTGTCTGCTTAAGCCTGGGTGATTCAAATATCAGAAACAAGTAATTGTGGTAAAAAAATTTTGAAATATAATTCATACCTTTAAATTATACTTCACACAGTGTTTTGTATGTACATTTTTGAAACAACTGTGTTTATAAATATTTAATAACAATCATGTAAATAAATAAGGGTTAATGAAGAAAATACTTACGTATCGTAAGACACTATTTATTTTTAATTTTTATTTGATCACAGACAGAGAAAGACGTACACTTCAATAACAAAATAGATAATAGTAATCAAATATGATTTATTAAAGATTTAATCACAGTCAAAAATTTGGCATATTCTGTCTAATATCTTTTTGTTATTAGTCACTCGTGGGCTGCCTCTAATTAATTTTTCCAGCAACATTAAATAATCATTTGCAACAAAATAGAGAAAATACGTATATATATGCTGTAGACAAACGCAACTGTGCCAATCAAACACGCGAGTTTGTCTGCCTAGACAGGGACGTATGGATTGTATACCTTGCCGTGGGGCAACGCAAATTTTCTTCACTACCTGGAATTGGCAAGTTTTTTTGATCATGATTGACAAGATATGATGCGAAGCACTAAGTGCCTTTTTATTTGTTTGTATTGCATTAAGCTTAAATTTATGTGAATCATCCATAGTGCCCCTGCTAGATACGGTACCACTGTGATAAGCCACCTTAAAAAAAAGTGATAAAGCTATAAAAATACACTTTTTTGTATTTAATGTTTTTCTCTAAAGTATTGTTATAATGTATGAAATGACTAGAATTAATTTGAACTGGCTAAGAATATTTAGCAGTCGTGCCTTAATTAAGCTTAGTTTTTTGCATAAGATTATTGCTTGTTTTTTTTTCGATTGTTTCGCTTTTATTAGGTATTCCTTATACGTATTTATACATAAAAAACATTTTTAAATTTATATGAATGATTTAATGCTAATTTTCATGTGACGAAAATCGCGCAGAATATCTTGTAAGATATCCTATAGCATGCTGTGCACGATATCTTGCAGGACATCTTACAGAAATATTCGTACGGGATACTTAGTGAAAATGACGTTTACTACCAAAATAATGAGCATTTCGACTAAGTTTTCAGTAAAGTATGTTCATATCAAAATAATGAAAAATTTCGCTGAGCTTACAGTAAAAAAGACGTTAACTACCAAAAGAGCGAAAAACTTCACTAGTTTAAATTTAGGGATCACGACCCCAGCTACATTTGAAAACCATAATTTGTAATTACATGGCATGAAAAAAAATATTATTGTGGAATAATTTGCAAAAGATTGCATTGTCTTTAAAACTTAGTATTGATGTAAGGTAGTATTTTGTTTCTAGCTGAGTAGTAGATGATACAATAATTGCAATATCTAGCCCATTTCGCCACGAACTGACAGAAAAAGCGAAAAAAATTAAAGCTTATGATTACTGGCAATAATACTTAAACGGCTCAAAATGTAAGTAATATCAAAAATTACTACATTTGAATTTTGTATTTTTATTATGTGGTATTTTGTTTTCTGCTCAAACTTTAACCTGCAAATACTAATACGAAATATATTTATAGTATACAGTTGTTTGGATGGACATTTTGTACACTCCACGTTTTTTCAGCATCATTAAGGACATAATATTTTGTTCGTATTTTTTATCATCATTACTTTTATTTATTATTTTTTTTTTGTTAGTTACAAATTGCGATTATTAACTTCGGAATATATATGTTTGGGTACAAAAATTTAAGGCTGAATACTTTTCGGATTCACCGTTGTTGAAATTAAGAATTTTAGATTTTGAATAATTTTAATTCATATAATCTAATTTTGCAAAGATAGTAAGATTAGAGATGTGATTAATATTAGGGACCTGGATCAAATGACACGCCGAAAGAAATTCCGATAATGGAAATATATTTTTTAAGTCATGGATGCTTGCACAAGATTTTTTTTCAATTAAAAACCAATCAATGAGTGCGATTAAGACAGTGACACTCTTTCTCGCGCTCGTTAAATTTAGATGGGAAAACCGTCTTGTGCAAGCATGCAAGTCTTAAAAGATACATTTTATCCGTTGCAATAACGTTATGAATCAATTTTCCAAATCCCAGACTCCAGGTACTTATTCACATTTTTTAGCCTCGTGCTACCGGTCCATCAAGATAGATTGAAGTTTACGATCAAGGAAACAATTAGGGATGTATGGTGTCAGGCTCAGCCTTGAGTATTTATGCATAAGTGTATCCGTGTAAGTGTATATACACTGTTAGAAAGTTTAGTAACGATTTTGATTACATTTTGTGTGAAGTTTATTTTAAACCCGAGTTTAATACGATCTTAACAGAAGTTTTAAAATTCCAAATGTTTTAAATTTTAAGAACATGCCATAAAAATTTTCAATGAGCTCGTATTGATAACTACTCCAGATAAACATCGAATTTGTTACATTAATGAATGTTATTGTTATAGAGATATTCTATTTCATGCTGTAATGAAATTGAAGAACCCAAAATAAAAAAATTATTATTATGATGTATGAGGTGAACGAATTCTCGTTGTTGCTCTCAGAATGTTGTTGAGATGAAGCGTACTGTATTCACAGTTGATCAGTGGAGAGCCAAGGTTGAAATAAGTAAA
>JAPYYV010002917.1:0-19517 GCA_030522625.1 Copidosoma aretas
GAGTCCCTGTGGCGCCATCCCCTGGCCGAAGCTCAAAACAAGCTTCCCGGCGCAAGCAGCAGCTCATCCCACGGACGGATTAGCTACGCGCGCCAAAAGTGCGCCGTCTCTCTCTCTTCCCGCTACAGGGCCTACCTTTAGGTAGCGAGCGCTGCCTGCGGCTTTCCAGCTCTCGCGCTCGACAAGAGAACACTGTATGCGCCTCGCCCGCGAATACCCTTTTGTACCGAACCAATAAACAGATGTACGAATAGCGACTCTTTTATTCCGCGACCTGCTACGTACCTCCGGGAACCTCGAGCACCAGGGTAAGCTCAGACGCGGCATCCCATCACAACCCCAAATATATACAGCTGTATGATATATGAACATTGTACTTACCAATATCCATTAAAGAATTCTTACATTAAGCTACATAAGCAAATATTGGTAATTTCTACTACATTTAAATCACTTAGCTAGGCAGTGTTTCAGTTGTGCGACTGGCAACCCCACAAACCCTAGTGGCTCTGAGAGGGGGGACAGCACCCGCCTGTTTAAGGTTTACACCCTTCATGAGCACATGGATTAATATTCTGTATAATAAAATTTGTATAGGTCACTTTGGAAGAAGATTCTATATACATTTATATTTGAGTGTATTTTAAATCCAAAACTGACTTTCTAAATTCATTGTTACAATCTATTGAAGTATTTAAATGTGTTTGATCTTAGTTGATACGAAAGTTTTAGACATCTTTTTCCTTAGGCATATTTAAACGTCTGTTGCGCTCTTGATGGTAAAAAGAGCGCTCGCCAATACATAATACAAATCAGGCCAGGACGATTAAGTAGTTTTTTGTGCGTTGCCTTGCGAACCCCCTTGGGCACAGTGATTGTCTTAGAGAGATGCACAATACGGTCATATACTAGAATTATGTGTCGTCTATGCACTTACTGGCAGGAAATAGTATTTTTTCTTAAAAATGGGCACTCCTTGGGGGTGATTACAGAGCTGCTTGACTGTTGTAAACACCCTGGACAGATGTGCTTTAGTGGTGATCTCTATTTATTCTCCCAAGGGAGTTGCAATCACTTACAAACGTCTGAGGTAGGCATAGTAGTTTTCGTTATCAATGTGCATCCCTCCAGGGTGATATCTAGGCTCGAGGGCACTTGCAAAGCAACGCTTGAAGGAGCATTAGGATTTCCCTGGCTGGATTCGCATTAGTAGTGGATGCTATTTTTTCTACTGGAGACAAACCAGACGTTCAAAAAGACTTAAGGTGTAAGAAAGTCTTGATTCTACTATAAGTGTTTTTGAGTGGTGGCAGTGCTCTCGGTGGTGAAAATAGATTCTGCCTCTCAAGTGCATCTTGCCAGGAAGAAGCGTACAATATTGACGAGTACTACTATTTCTTACTATGGAACCATGGAATCAGAAGGCTTAAATTGTGCCCACCGTCGCTAAACAGTACCTTGCATCTTTAAAAAAAGAATGTGGCTCGCAACTTCAGCAAAAATGTACAACTACTATGCCCTTCGAGCGCATTAAGGGTACGTAACACTCATGATATGTTATCGTACTATCCGTAAAATTTCCCCAAAAGTGCAAATGCTATCTTACGTTACATTAGCACGGTTATCTTGATATCAATGTACACATTAGTCGTGAGATTTATTGTTTATTTGCAGGTTGCTTTCATATGATAGATTTATACCGAATTGAACAATAAGTTTAAAGATCTGATAGAACCTATATATACCTTCAGAAACAAAAATTACAAGACGAGCCAAGAAGCACTATAACCAAACATCGGCTTGTCGGTCTATTTTTCTACATAATTAAATGCAATAATTTTCCCATTCTTTAAATTCATAAATAAAAGTGCCATGTTTTTTTTCAGGTGTGTACAGCTAAGCTGAGCCACGCAACTGCAGTGTTGGCAGGGCGCTTCTTACCCATACCCCTATCTCTTGTACACAAAACGTTTGGTTCCAGCTAACTCAATGATTAGACCATTTCGTGAAGTCTGAGCCGAATCAAATCTAGATGCAATCATTTTAAAACATATATAAATATAAACATCAAACATGTTTATACATCATACACACACACACACACACACCCATATATATATATGGGTCATTCTTTGTCAACGGGAGACCCCTCTGTCCAAAATTCTATTGCGTCTAAAAAATTGATTTTGGGCTTAAACTTGAGGTTTTACCGTCTAGTTTTATTCGCCGAGTGGTGTCTATTGATTACTGATTCTGTATATCCAATACATCGTCCACAATTTGGAAATCGCTAAAAAAATCACTCTTTTTCAACGGGAGATTTCCTCTGTTCTCATTTATATTGTATCTAAAACATTAATTTAAGGCTTAAAATTTAGCTTTTACCCTCTAGTCTTATTTGCTGAGTGGTACCTGTCAATTTCTGATTATTTAAATTCAATATGGCACCCACAAAACGACAAAGCTAAAAACTCACTCTTTTTCAACGAGAGATTTCCTGTGTCCTTATTTATATTGCGTCTATAAAATTGATTTTGGGCTTAAAATTTAGGTCTTACCCTCTAGTATTATTTGCCAAGTGGTGCCTATTGATTTCTGACTCTGTAAAACCAATATGGCGCCCAAAATCTGGAAATCGCTAAAAAATCACTTTAAATTTAAAAAAACTTAAGTTACAACATCTAAACATAAATATTATTAGATTGAAATAATACATTAAATGATTATGTCACAGATTTTTGTTCTAGTGACATAATACATTTTCTAACCACGAAAAAATAAGTTAATAATTGACTTTACTGGCAAGAAAATAAAAAAAACTGTTGAATACGTGAAGAAGCCCATAAAATAATCTAGAAATGTGTATTTGTAAGGAAATGAGCTTTCTGATTAGTATTAAATTAACTAAATTAATATTCTCAAACTGGCGGATTTAAGATGGCAGCCAAACGTTTAAAAATAGACGGATTTGAATTTTCGAAAATACTGCTGTATACTACTCAATATTTTTTGGGCTTTAAATTTAGGTTCTGCCCTCTTGTATTATTTTCCGAGTGGCGCCTATTGATTTCTGATTCTGTAAAACCAATATGGCGCCAAAAATCTGAAAATCGCTAAAAAATCACTTTAAAATTTAAAAAAACTTAAATTACTACAACTAAACATAAATATTTTTAGTTTAAAATAATAAATTAAATGATTATGTAACAGATTTTTATTTTAGTGACATAATTTATTTTTTAACCAGAAAAAAAAGGTTATAATTGACTTTACTAGCAAGAAAATAAAAAAAACTGCTAAATACGTGAAGAAGCCCATTAAATAATCTAGAAATGTGTATTTGTAAGAAACTGAGCTTTCTGATTAGTATTAAATTAACTTAATTACTATTTTTAAAATGGCGGATTCAAGATGGCAGCGAAATGTTTTAAAATATACAGATTTAGATTTTCAGAAATACTGCTGCATAGTACTCAAAATTTATAGGGCTTAAAATTTAGGTTTTACCCATTAGTATTATTTGCTGAGTGTTGTCTATTGACTTCTTATTCCATAAAACCAATATGGCGCCCAAAATCTGGAAATCGCTAAAAAATAACCATAAAATTTAAAAAAACTTGAGTTACTACAACTAAACATAAATATTATTAGTATAAAATAACACAATAAATAATTATGTAACAGATTTTTGTTTTTGTGACATAATTTATCTTCTTACCACAAAAAAATAGGTTAATAATCGACTTTACTGGCAAAAAATTAAAAAAATTCTAAATAAGTGAAGAAGCTCATTAAATAATCTAGAAATGTGTATTTATAAGAAAATGAGCTTTTTGACAAGTATTAAATTAACTAAAATATTATTTGTAAAATGGCGGATTCAAGATGGCAGTCAAATGTTTAAAAATAAGCGGATTTGAATTTAAAAAAATACAGCTGTTTACTACTCAAAATTCTAAGGGCTTTAAATTCAGGTCTTGCCCTCTTGTATTTTTTGCCGAGTGGCACCTATCGATTTCTGATTCTGTAAAACCAATATGGCACCCAAAATCTGGAAATAGCTAGGGAAAAACTTTAAAATTTAAAAAAACTTGAGTTATTAAAACAAAACATAAATATTATTGGTTTAAAATAATACTTTTAATGATCATGTAACAGATTTTTGTTTTAGTGACATACCTTATCTTCTCACCACAAAAAAATAGGTAAATAATTGACTTTACTGGTAAGAAAAAGAAAAAAAATGCTAAATAAGTGAAAAAGCCCATTAAATAATCTAGAAATGTGTATTTGTAAGGATGTTAGCTTTCTGATTAGTATTAAATTACCTGAATTATTATTTTTAAAATGGCGGTTTTAAGATGGCAGCCAAATGCTTGAAAATAGACGAATTCAAATTTTCAAAAATACTGCCGTATACTACTCAAAATACTAAAAAAAAATCTGTAACATAATCATTTAATGTACTATATAAGCTAATCATATTTATTTTTAGATGTAGTAACTTAATTTTTTTTTTTATTTTAAAGTTATTCTTTAGCAATGTCCTGATTTTGGGCGTCATATTAGTTTTACAGAATCAAAAATCGATAGGCGCCACTCGGCAAATAATACTAGAGGGCAAAACCTAAATTTTAAGCCCTAAAAATTTTGAGTAGTATACAGCAGTATTTTTGAACATTTCAATCCGTCTATTTTTAAACATTTGGCTGCCATTTTGAATCCGCTATTTTACAAGTGATAAGTCAGTTAATTTATTACTAATTATAAAGCTCATTTTCTTACAAATAGACATTTCTAGATTATTTGATGAGCTTCTTCACTTATTTAGCAATTTTTTTTATTTTCTTGCCAGTAAAGTCAATTATTAACATATTTTTTTGTGGTTAGAAAAAAAATCATGTCACTAAAACAGAAATCTGTTACATAATCAATTAATGTATTATTTTAAACCAATAATATTCATGTTTAGCTGTAGTAACTTAAGTTTTTTTAAATTTTAAAGTGATTTTTTAGTGATTTTCAGATTTTGGGCGCCATATTAGTTTTACAGAATCAGAAATCGATAGGCGCCACTTAGCAAATAATACTAGAGGGCAGAACCTAAATTTTGAGCCTAAAATAAATTTCATAGACGCAATATAAGTGAGGACAGAGGAAATCTCTCGTTGAAAGAGAGTGATTTTTTAGCTTTTTCCGTTTTGTGGGCGCCATATTGGATTTAGATAATCAGAAATTGACAGGCACTACTCGGCAAATGAGACTAGAGGGTAAAAGCTAAATTTTGAGCACAAAATTTATTTTTTAGCACAATATGAATGAGGACAGAGGAAATCTCCCGTTGAAAAAGAGTGATTTTTTTAGCGATTTCCAGATTGTGGACGCCATATTGGATTTACAAAATCAGAAATCGATAGACGCCACTCAGCAAATAGAACTAGACGGTGAAACCTAAAGTTTTAGCCCAAACTCAATTTTTTAGACGCAATAGAATTTTGGACAGAGGGGGTCTCCCGTCAACAAAGAATGAGCCATATATATATATATATATATATATATATATATATATATATATGTATTTAACCTCATATTTTTGGTTCAACAAAAATTCGCAAGCGAATGGTCTTTAGTTAAGCTTTAGCATACAATATACTAAATTGAATTAAAATACTATTGAGAAATCGATATATGTAATTTTTTTAGCTCTGTGTAAAAATAAGAGTATCGGAATATAAGAATTAGAAGTGAATAGAAGTACTTTTCCAATGCTTTGAGTGCTTCTCGAACAGGCCTTGTAGCGCCTCTACGATACTGGATAAAGCATTTTGATGTGTATTTCGTATCTGTTAAATAATTCTTTTGTGTTAATAACCATACATTGTTTTATGTAACGTTTCAATGGCATCACGTGAAATCTTTTCTGTTTGAATATTATCATAACTAGCAATTACAGACCATAACAATTTGACGACAATACAAGTACGATATCAAAGGTGAAAATGAAGCTAAGGTTTTTTCTTCATACCTCGGTCGAAAGTACATACTTACCGTATCGATATAGATGCCAAAACCCTAATATTTGCGCATTGGTGAGTCAACAACTGCGCCCTTGATAATAACAGATGAAAAATAATCTTGTTCGCGGCCATACTCAAATGCATTTATTATTGAACACGTAAAATCTATACTGATAATTTGAATGAAAATCATTTAGTTTCTATCAGAATTAAGAAAAACTAATATTTTATACTACAAATAGTGAAAAATATAAATTTTCTCTTTAAGAATTGTTACAGTTATAAAGAAAATGGTTTTTAATATTTTCATGAATTACTCAATGTTTGTGCTTGAGCAAGTGCTTACTTTACCGTCACGAAAGCACGACAAAACGTAAAAATATGTACGATACTTTAGAATTAAGAGCAAAACGTCACAAATGGTGAATGAAACTAACATAATAGAAGCTGCATATGTGATTGAATATGATTTAAGATGCATGCAAGAACCACAAGGCGTGATAGGCGAGTAACGAAATTTTGACGTGCGTGTGCATACTTATAGGACTTGCTTATGTTTTGATACCTGCCCCCGGCCAGAAAGTATTTGCTACGCTTGTACTTACAAATGCCACGGCAGACATTTAACAAAGCATTGACTACATAAAAAATAAGAGAGAAACTGAACAAAACTAAAAGATTTACAAGTCTCTAGCAACGTGGACAAGGCTAAGGTGAGGTCTTTAGTGAAGTATTGCTGCGCTCAGTACTGTCAGCTAAAGCTTTTTTACATAGTTTATTTATGAATACTTCCGTCTGGATATAAAACAAAACAGTATGCACTACACGGACAAAAAATTACGTCCCCTGCGCTGCACAATACAATGCCAATACGTCAGGGCAGTGCAGGAAACACAATTTTATTTTCTTGTTGTCCAATATACTATCGTTGTAGAACCATGTATTTGCGCTTATTAAAAGTCGATATACAAATTAGAAATCATCCTCTAAAATTTCTTCTATTTACGTTGCACTTTTTCAAGTATTCGTAGAATAACTGTCATTCTGAATGAAAATCTATTTCATGTACACATTATTTAAACTTATTATTTTATTGGTAAGTGTAGTCAGTAGTAATGGAGGGGTAAATTTCTGTATACTTCACTTAATATTCGTAATTAGGGACTCTAAAACCGTCGAAAGTGATCTGTACCTTAAAGATAAAAATGAATGCCGTATCAATACTATAAGGTTGGTAATAATAAGTTAAGGCTTGAAATTGTTACGTATCTAACATTATATTCGTTATAGGCAGCCTCAAATACCTAAAAGCTCGAATTTCTGAGTGTGCTACTAAAAATTTTCAATGTTGGAATTTTATCTAGCTATTTAGCAATCAGTCAGACTGTACACGAGGATTCTTAGGACCCTGATTACGTAGAATGTGAAAAATACATAATATTCTATCTGGGCTTTTGGCCACACAGAATATCAAATAACTTAATAAAGTAGTGTATTTGCACATTTTGGAAAATTAAAGGCTCAATTTAGCATTTTTAGAGACTTCACTAATCATTATTAAATATTTCGGCACAAAATTATTAAATACATCTTTACTACCTCAGACTATCTCTTAATTTTTTATGAGAGCGATATTCTGACTTTTCGTAAAAGATTCTATCTTTAAGGCAGATCTTCTACGTTAGAAAACTATGTAAAGCGATTCTCCACACTTATTCTGTTCTCTACATTAAATGACGAACATGCTTAAAAAACGAATTTCTCGCTATGTGTCTTCGTCTTAAGACTTTTGATTTTCGGACAGTAAAAAAAAATTGGGCCTTCTATGCGCCCGCGCTGCCTCTATACCTACAATTTGGAATATAATACTTATTTTGTGATCATACCTAAGAAAATCTATAATTATTATCGTCCAAAATATAAGCGTTAAGCATTAAGTATTTATTATTATGTAAAGTGCACTATCGATGACACTAAATCACAATACTTAAGGCTGTATTCTTTAGGCTGTCTTTCACTTATTAACTCCTAATCTTGTACAGTGATAAATAATGTTGGTATCGAGTACATGCGATCTTGGCTTTGTTTATATTACATGTTTTTTCAAATTCACAATAATTAAATGTACAGTTATCACCAGAGTCTGATGGGATGAAATTAAAATCTAAAATCTGCTCATGCATCCCCTTAAATAAAAGTGTATGATGAGCAGAATACAACAAAGTATCAGATATTGTAAGAATCCAATGTGTTGCAGGCCAATAGTATCTGATTATATAGAACAAGCTCCTGGATCAGATTTGATGGCAGACCTTGCTTTCAGACTATTTGTATACTGATATCCACCTTCTAGAAGCGTAGAAGATACCGCTTAAATAATACTGACATTTACATGGTTCTGTTCTTAACGTGGTCAATATTTTGTTTTAAATCAATTTTAAAGTCATCTCCAAATCATATTAACGTCGTTATAGAGCAAAGTATGCCGTATAATGACGAAAACATTTGTTGGCTACAAATTTTAGCCTAACAGGCCAGAAAATGCTTAAAAAATCTTTAAAAATTCTAAGAAGGCTTTTTTTGACTCGCCTTCCCGTTTGTTAAATGTAAGGTGCTGCTTCACTGGTAATGACCTGATTATTAGGCAGAGTGCTCAGCTGATACTCTGATTGAAACAGAATCTTGTATCATGGTTAGGCATGTTATTGGTTAATTATTAAAAATTTTGGTCATAAGGCCAAATTGAATGAAACATTATTTACAGAAATTTAAGACTACAAAGTACAAAATAGAAAAGAAAAAAAAAAATTAGGACCATACTTATCTGAAAAATATTCTAAGGCAATGCACTAAAAGAAATAAACTAAATTGCTTTGCAAATATAACTTAAAATACTTTTGGCAGCAAGAACAATAATTAGGTCTGAAATATAATGATTCAAAATAAGATTTAAAATTTAGGTTTAAACGTAAAACTTTACTTCAAATAGTAAATACTACACATCAAAATTTAGTCATAACCAAAAACAATAATAAATTAGCTATACAACTTACCACTTAGAGTACCTAAGATGATACATATGCTGGCAGTTTGATAATTATCGTAATACATATAGACAAAATTTTTCGTATCGTGAGCAAATAGTACATTCGCTTTTATAAGGTGTAATAAAACTTACTTTACATAATACAAATAGTACTTATAAATATATGTAACTACAGTGTGAACGATTTATAGAGAAAAGTATGAAGAAATAACATGCCAGGACCCACATATTCTATTTTTAATTTTCAATACTGAAATTTTAAATCTAATTATTGTTCTAGCTGATAAAAGTGTCTTAGACCATATATTATGTACTTAGCAATTTCTTGTATTCTGTTCAGTGCATCTTTTTAGTGTATTCCTCAGGAAGGCGTGTGTTTGAATTTTTTTTAACCATTTCAACTATTACTTAAAAATTGATAATGCTTCTATAACTACATATATTTTAACTCATGCTTGCACATATTTTTTTCTGCAGCATCACATCACAGCGTTTTCAAATATGAAAAGTAAGAATGTTTAATATCTACCTTGGTCATGTTTAATATCTACCTTCAGAGGATATGTATTTGCAAACATAGACAATTTATAATAAGCTTAAATGGACGAGTGTTAGTATACACGACTATACATGCGGCTATGTAGCGGCAGTCCCTTTGTACATAGTCATTTCAGTACACTGACAGCATGTGACATCAAATAAAACCTTATCTCAGCCGCTTATTGAAAAATAACACTTAGCCGAGAATATGTGAGTATGACAGCATACTGACTTAACTTGTAAATGTAAGAATTTTCTTATAAATATATTATTACGCAATCGTCAAATATTATCCGTTTAATTTTGCCTACTCGTAGAGGACGCTTTGCGATGGACGAACATCACATTTCAAAAAAACATGTTATAAACACGTATTATGAAGTTTATAATCAAAATAAATTAATTTTGGAAAATGTACGTCTGTATGTGTGTGTGTGTATATGTATGTATGTACGTAATCAGTTGTATCTTACGATTCTTTCGACCGATTGTTATCCAACAAGGCTTTTTTTTTGTATTTAGATTCCTATCACCGCTGAAGAAATTGGTTTATTGCTGTGTAAATTTTTTTTTTTTATTTTTATCTAGTTTTAAAAAAAATTTTATTATCAAGCTATTTATTGTAATTTTAGTATGTCTTACTATAAGAATTCTAAAAAATCATAAAATTTTACGCAAAAAAACGTAATAAGTTAAATTAAAAAAATTTACAAGCTAGGATTGTGTGGGTGGTAAGAGGGAGAGTATATAATCAGTTATGTCTTAGAATTTTTTTTGTTTTATAGAGATTTTTTTTTTCTTCTACAGCAGAAAAATAATATTTTAGTTTTGCTGTATATTTTTCTTTTTTTGGATTTTATCGATTGTTCCATATCGATTTTTTCGGAAAAGCTTATTTTAAAGTAATTACTGTCATTTTGTGATATTTCACGATCCGAATCCGGAACGATCAATAAATTGACATAAAATAAAGTATTTCGTTAAAATTAAGGAAACTTAGTCACTAAGTGTGTGAGGTTGTAAATCGCAAATGTATAAAATAAGTCATATCTCAGAATTACTTCGGCTGCTTTCAATAATGCCGAGCTTGTTTTTTCTGTTTTAAATACTTATCACTTCTCGAAATCATAAATTTCGATTCATGCATTTTTTTTATTTTTATTTTTATTATTTTCGATACTCGATTTTTCTGAAAAATATATTTTATGGATAATCATTGTTGTTGTAGTATACTTTGCGATGGATTCTAAAGGATTATTATTAAAAATAATGAATTTCAAAAATTTAGTAGCTGGGATTGTGTGGGTGTATGTAGGGAATGTAGATTATCAATTTTATCTCAAGATTGCTTTGTCCGATTTTATCACTCTAGCGCTTTTTTGTTTGTTTATAATTTCATACTTATCACGCGCATGCGCGTGGTACACCAACACTGGTAGTGAATAAAATTTAAAGCCAATTTTACAATATACTGTCTGGTACTGCACTCACCTAACGCTGTACTGCATCAAAGAAGGGAGTAATACAATGCAAAGCAGAGTTCGCTGTGGCCTAAGGCTTGCGGTGCCTAAATGCACCGGTTGACGGGCTAGTAGGTGGCGCATCAAGAACGAACTTTATGGCAGGGGATGTTAAAAATATATTTTTTTTTAGCATCTCTTATTTACTGGTAACATCCACTTTTTATGCCTTTTAAAAAGTTGTATTGCAAAACGTCGTATCATAAAAGTAAAAATAAATAATTTAATGTCAATTTAAAATTCTTTGTTTGGGGGCTATGCCAATTATCGTTAATTAAAGTAGTTTACTGTTTGGCAATCACCTATGTAGGCTTTTATTATGGAAATTAAGCACGCCAATAAAAAAATATGAATAAAGTGTATGTAAAATTATAGTATGATTGAAAGAAAAACCTATTAAGAAGTATTTATGAGAAAGCTCTGTACCAATTAATTAGCAGTGCTTATTTCTGTTTAACAACAGATTTATGGCTGGTATCTTTTACACTATTTTGTGCCTACAAAAATTAGCTTTTCTCACGTGTTACGTTTAATATGCACTATGAATTTAATTTACATAAGCAATTATGAATAAAACAGTAGTTTTGCTCTTGTGTTATAACCTGTCGATGACTAATAATATAACTATCTGCCTAGAATCTCGACGTATCAACTGTCGAGGTAAATTAACGACTACACTTTTGATTCTCATATCTTAGTATTTGATGCTAATGGTGAAAAGATTTCTTATACTATCTATAATTGTAAGAACTGTTTATAGATTTTCCAGGTTATAAAATGTACAAGAGGTTTGAAATAGTAGTAAATCAACAATTAATTCCTAATCTATCTTTTATAATGCTAAACCTACCCGAAGACTAGAAAGACGGTAAGAAATTGTAGTGTTAAAATTCTGGTTTACTTGAAGCCACAAAATAAAAAAATCACTAGTTTGATAACAGTAGGCAGGTCTGCTTAATCATTTAATTCTAAGAAAGCTTTAAAAAGATCAATTTTGTCAATTTGTTTCCCAACATCAGCTGTATAAACGAAGAAGAAGGAACTTATATTAGCAAAAAAAACTTTCTATCTAATAAATGTAGTAAACAGTAGATAATTTATTATTTTTCATTTAGTTAGAAATAAAGTCAACTAAAATAAAACAACTTTATCGTCGGAATAACAAATGAAATGACTAAAAAATTTCAAAAAAAAATTAGTAGGGTAATTATGTGTGGTTACAGATATTTTAAAGTTTGTAAAGGCTCCAATAGTTTTTATTTATGTAAGTGAGTAAGTAGAAATTTGGTGTAAGTGCCTTGCAACACAATATAACGTATTTTATGACAAAAAATTAAGATTAGATGGCTAACGATAACTTTATGAACAGAGAGATAATCAAAACCATTTTTATCGTGAGCACCCAAACATTGGCAGTCAGAGTCAAAAGATGCTATATATGATATGATTAAATTATAAAAACTTCTTTTTTTATTACCTGGGAGATATATTGTCGAAAAAAATTTATCGTGTAATTGTAGCGAATACGTATACGGTAGCGCAATATTATTTACAATGAAAATACTATTACTGACGTATATTTAACTTATATATTAGTTATAGGAAATGTTTAAAAATAGTGCTTACGTTGTACTGTCATTAGGTATTTAAAGTATGGTTACAGGCAGTCAATCAATGAATGAAACAACCGAAAAATTTTGTTGATCATCAGGTAAATTTTAATAAACATGTTGCGAATTTAATCATTATTCTTTGTTTCATAGGCATTGGATCCTTCATATTTTGAAATACTAAACTGCGAGGAGACACAGCTAAACCTTTTCTGCCGTATCACTTATAGTCACTTTATACCTAAAATTTTAAAACTATAAAAAACAATATATTGTTATAAGTAAATTAATCAATTTTCCGACACATAAGTTAATGCAATGGAGAACATTAGGTCTTTTTCTAATTTTTTTAAGAGGTACCTCAACCAGTCGAAAACGGAATTGGAATAAAATTAAAAATTCCTGTGCATTATGCAATATATATATTGGCATGTGTATTATGCAATATATATATTTAGGTGTGGTATGTCATTGTTATTTTTAAATAACCAGTTAAGCTTAATAAGAATTTTATTAAATCAATATTATTGTGACAAAGACACTTAAAGCTATATACAAACGTTTAAATTGATTAAAATAACAGATAAAGTGCGGTGAATTTTTCTGTATCATCGTGTTGTAGACAAGCTATTATAATTTTGATATGTTTCGATTATCAGATGGAGTCACTAAATGTTAGCACGTATAAGATAGACAAAATAAAAAGTTCTTACATTTTTAAAGATTGACGAGTTATAGCTTGCACACATAGTTTACTTACATCCTACTATAGAAATTTGATACCATTATCGTTATGACAAGTATTCGATAAAGGACAAAAAAGCGAATTTGTTTTTACCAAGCATATTAATTTTATTTGAATTAATTGGAAAATTATCCTGAAATGTTTTAAAGAAGGATGTAATACTTTTTCGTAATATAGTCCATATGTAACTTACTTGATCTTGACGTGATAAGAACTGCAGAAGTAAGAATGAAAGAAAATGTATGGTTTCCTTATCCGATAATTCTAGTTCGATGACCTTACAGATAGTATCCCGACTCTCATCGTCAAAGATATTCAGAGATGTTATTTGAAAATCTGCAAAATAAAATGTAAAAAAAATTCAGACCGTAGACATAAATGAATTGTGTGCATTGTATAAAAAAGATTTACTTTTCGAGATTTTATGCCATTTAGCATTATATAAACTAGTATGGAACGTAATTAATAAGGAACGAGCCTATTCACCTGTACTTGAGCTCGAGCCTCGCTTACTTTACATCGCTTAAATACAACAACTTATTGAATTCTACCGTGATCGATCATAGCCAATCAGGCTAATCGTTTTTCACTTGCTTTGCATCGGGTGCTCGATTCTCGGACAATCTATTTTTTCTTTTTTTTAAATGTCTTTACTGGGAATGTGCTAGGATAGAACGGTATGGATTTTTTTAAGGATCTTATATATATTCTCAAACAATGATACTCACTAGACAACTATTAATTGTATGAAATAAGAATTATAAGATAAGTAGTCGTTTTCGTACTAGACTGGAAAAGCTTTTGTTTAAAGACCGAGAAGTCTGTGGCACAAGATGCTGGCGAGGGCTGTAACAAGGCTTGTGATGAAAAATTTATCATCGAATGAAAAATGCTATTTTCCCTACCACGGATGTACCAGGGATCCAAAAAGGCCCGAGGTACGGAATAGTAGTTTTCATTACAAATGTGCATCTCTCCAGGGCGGTCCCTAAGCCCGAGGGCACTTGCGAAGCCACGCCCAAGGAAACGTTGGGACTCCTCTGGTCGGATGCACACAAGTGACAAAGCCTATTTCTTCTATCGAGGGTGTATCAGGGTTGGAAAAGTGCCCGAGGTAGGAAATAGTATATTTTCTATCGCCGGCACTTTTGCAATTCTAGTCCATTGGTCTAAAAATTGGCTTCACCACTTATGTGCATCAGACTGAATTGGTCCCAACGATTCCTCAAGCGCTGCTTTGCAAGTGCCCTGGGGTCCAGGCACAACCCTGGAGGGATGCAAATTCATGACGGAAACTATAATTCCGTACCAAGGGCGCAAAGATCAACATGCGCAGCTGGACAGCGCAATTTTTTAATGTTTGGGCCTAGGGTAAGAACGTTTTTTGCACCAAGGCCCCAAAGTGCTGTTTTGCTCCCGTGGGCCCACTTTGGGCTTGGTAATTTCTTTGCGCCCTGAGGTAGAAACTATCTTTGAGCCCGTGCAAAGTAGTTTTTGGGGCCCAAATGGTGCAAAGCACTTGGTTCCAGGTGTGAAAAAATGTTCAGTTAAGAATGAACGTTTACTTAGTGTGCAAAATATTACCTATATTACAGTTTGATTTTTCATAGTGTTGCATTGACTCATATTTATTTGCTATGTAATTTACTTCTTACGTTTAAACAAGCAATGTTTAATGTATCAGCCGTTGAATTCTCTATCAATTTCATGATTCATACAAAGCTTTATATTGTAAAGGTTTTAACTCTAATGTTTCCATTTTTCGAAATCCTTGCCAACAACGTACTTTCTTTATCAATATGTAGTGTTTTGCGTAGCACACTGAGCCGGTTAGCGCACCGCAGCAGCCGAGAAAGCTTCGCTCCACTCGCTTCACTGAATCACACGTAAACATTATCAAGCACTGTGAAAAAATTGTAAATTGCTAAAATAGCAACTTTGCATTACAATCATTAGCCCGCGCTGTGCCGATTTCCACGCCTTGCATGATTGATCTGACTTGGGCGCAGTAGAAAATCCTTCCAGCGCAAACATTTGGTAGAAGACCGTGTTTCCACGTACCGACAGTTAGCGCAGGAGTGTGAAAAGCAATTGCTTGTGATAAGTGAATGAACGCGCTCTCGCGAAACAGCAGCAGTAAGTCGTTCACAGGACCAGTGTGTGTGCTATTCGTCTTAAAATTCTTGAAGGCGGGCAGTCACGTCTGTGGATTTGCCAAGGCGGGCGGCCGTCAGCTTCTTTACATTTAGCCTGTTTTTCAAGCGCTTCATTGCGACATCTATTGCGTCATGGCAGACGTCAAGGAACTCAAACCACTATTCAAGCGTCAACAGGAGTTGCACAAAAGCATCAGCAACGCTTACGACAAACTCAAGAAGCGCGGCAGGGAGAACATCACGCGTACCGTGATCAACAGCCATATACAGCAGCTACAAAAAAACTGGGATAGATTCAAGGACATTCATCTCTGAATTCTCGGCATAGTTCTGGACGACACCGATGACATCCGTTACTTCCAAGACGATAGCTACGGGCTCTCCGAGGAAGCCTACCTCGATTCAGCCGCGAGTTTTGCTAAAGAGCTTCAAAATCTCCTTGCCCCGCTAGCTAACGAACCAGTTTTTGCTTTGCCAACTAATTCTCGCAACTTACTTTCAATCGCTGTGCCAATATTTTCCGGACATTTCAACGACTGGCTTGAGTTTAAGGATCTGTTCGCTGCGATCATCGTCAACGACACTCGACTGTCAAACGTTGAGAAACTTCAGCACCTCAAGACGCATGTACAGGGCGAGGTGGCTGAATTACTAAGGACGATCTAGATAATCGATGCCAACTTCGAGGCCGCATGGAAAGTTGAAAGTGCATTACGCAAACAAGCGGCGCACTATGTGCCAAAGTGAGTAAGTTGGTGCAAAATAAAATGTCTTATGAACCAATGGACAAATCGTAACATTTTTTGTTCTGAATTAAAGCTTATTATTTGTAGTTTACTAAATAATTATACAGAACATTGACAAAAGTTATCTTAATAAACAAATTAGCAGTTTTTAACAAATATCGTGAATACGAATAGAAATATTGAATTTCTCGGCCATTTTCCAGGCATATTTTCATGTATTCTTACCGCCAATTGAGAATCTCGGAGGCGAATGTATGTAAGATAAGAATGAAAAAGTTATAAACAAATAAAATTAACAAATCCAAAAAAATCTTTTTTATCAATTAGAATATGATATTTCCATATTTTGTGATATAGTTTTTGTAGCCAAAATTCGAAAAGTGCTATGCATACATATAAAAATACATAAATACAGCCAAATATACAGGAATACATACAAATTAGCGGCTAATAACAAATATCGTGAATACGAATAGGAATAATAAAGTTCCCGGGAATTTTATAAGTTATTTTTTATGTATTCTTAGCGCTGATTAAAAATCTATAAGGCTATTGATTATAAAATAGCAATGAAAAAGTAATTAACAAATAAATAAACAAATCCAAAGAAATTTTTTCTAATTATTTGAATATGATATTTTTAAAATTTGTGATATAGTTTCTCGTGCAAAAATTTGCAAAGTGCAAAACGTACATACATATTTACATACTTATATACATACATGTATACATATATACGTCGATACACACATATATACATAAGAACTTACGTACGTGCATGCATACGATTATGAAAAACAAAAAAGATTAACCCTATTTTTCATTACCTATTCAAGCACCTCAAATTAGATTCTATTAAAATGTTATGGAGTATATTTCACAAATATTTTTTTTTTAAGTATTGCGAGAACAAGAAATTAAAAAAAACAGACTGAACGAGAATTACATTCGGTTCGAAGCCAAAATTGTACCTTACCCTTACAAGATATAAGGGAGAACAAAATATGTCGCTGAATTTCTCAAAAAATTATATATTGTAGATTGAAACTTTGGAATTACGAAGACACATCCATGTATATATAAACTATCTCAACCCTACTCGCTTCTTGTCGGTTTTATTACAAATCAATGAGACTGGAAACTCAAAAAGGTGTCCCTTTGTCAACTTTACTCGCTTCATATCAACTGCTTTTATTGATTAATATCAATGAGAAGTTTAAAAGGCTTCTCTTTTTTGAATCTACTTGCTTGTTGCTTTTTTTATTGTTAGACGAAAATTTTAATTTGAATAGTGTCTCGCCCTCGACTTTTCTTGCTTTTTATCGATATGTTTAATTGATTTTTGCTCGCTGGAACATGAGAAGGACCAACTCCCTCAAAATTAAGCACTTCATAATTATTTATTATTTTTTAATATACATAAAAATGTAGGAATGCTTTACTTCCTCAACTTCACACGTTTCGTATTGATTTTTTGTTCAATCATTTACGTCACCGTGTAAGAATATCTCTCACCCTCCACTGTACTTAATTAATATCAGTATTCGGATTTATCGTAGGGACATAAAAGATGGCAATCATTATCTTTCCTGACTCTCCTTGATTCCTATGGATTCTATTATTAATCAATTTTTTATAGAAAAAAAGATCCTTTTCTTCAATAGTTATCCTTTTTTTGTAAATTATTTTTACAATTATTAAAAAGTAGCGTAAAAATACTTCTCCTACCTCACTTTATCTACTTTAAATCAACTGTCTCGTGGATTAGTTTTCATGATAATACTTGATTAGAGTCAACAAACCATAAGAACGCTTTTTATCTTTGAATTGACTTGATTTTTAAAGTCTTCTGTTATTGGTTGACGTCAATGAAAACGTCAGAAGACGTCTCTCTTTCCGTTTTTCTCGGTTCCATCGTCTTATTTTATTGATCAACAGTAACGCTAACTTGAAAATGTTTTTTTTCTTCGTCTTTCCTTCCTTTTTTTTTATCTGTATTGTATTCATATTATTCTACTAATAAAAACATAATGATCAACGTATACAAAGATAAAGAAAAGCTTATCTCCTTTAATTTTATTTGTTAGTTCTTGACTTTGTTTATTTATTGTTGAATCTAAGAATATGACGAGTCTTGTAAGTCTTAAGCTTGAGTACTTACACCTACTAGTCCGACAAAAAGTTTTTCTTTGAAAAAACAAACATTTTCTTTCCATTTTTAAAAATGCGATAATATTAAAGTAAAACTAGTAAATATTTAAAAATTAACGCAACAGAGGGTAACAATGAGAATATACGTGAAAAAAACGATTGATCAATTAAAAATAATTATTTAGTAGAAAATATGAGACATCTCGCGTTTCTGGCAATTGCATCGCTCACCACATATTTATAATATCCGTATTGTAGATCCAGGCACTAAGACCACTACTTAGATTCAAGACATTTGAACAAGCGAATCCGGTTAAAAAAAAATTTTAGTACTTATTTCAAGACCTTCTCTTTCAGAAAAAATACCGCTGCCAATTAATAGGCACAAAACTTCCTTAACCTTGTGACTGTCACAAATAGTTTGTATTGATTCGCCATGGACGTACACTATGCGGACACTAATTCACGAACTCTGCAAATCGAGGCTCCACCAGTTGAGTGTCACTGCACGTGTTAAAGTAAGTAAGGTTTGATGCGAGCTGCTGTGGAATACCCGCTACAATGACACTCAACTCGCGGAGCCTGGATTTGCGGGGCTCGTGAATTAGTGTCCGCATAGTGTACTTATCGGGGTGGAAAGAAACTTGTAATAAAAAGCAAAATATATAAATCGAAGGGAAATTACATCTTTATTATTCTACGCTGACATTTGTATAGTATGCCCACAAAATAAAAAAAAATAAAAAGAATTGTTCCAAAAAGTTATTCATTGAAAAATAGTATAAAAAAAATTTTCAAGCAAACAATAACCAGAATTATTACTTTAAGCGATTATAAGCATTAAAAAAGCGAAAAAATTCACCTAAGCTGAATTATAATCGGTAAAGGGAGTCCTGAAAGTTTACTGATTACCTTAAGACACACACCCACTCCCACCCACAAAAAGTCGATAAGTAGTGTGTACAGTTAAGAAGGTAAGGCTCTCT
>JAPYYV010002918.1:0-20546 GCA_030522625.1 Copidosoma aretas
ATTATTCTATATTGTTTGGAATTTCAAGTCAGATAGATCACTTGTCTACTATACAAGCATCTACTGTAGGCCTCTCTGAATTAATGATCACATTCTAATACTCTAGATAATAAAAAAAATTCAACAGAAACAAAAACAAAATTCTCGATCGACAAAGCAACATTACCTTCACAATCACTTTCACTCTGAATCAGATTTTCCTCTGGATTTTTCTGACGCTCTGGAGTGTGGTCATCTTCCAGATCGGAGCTTGCATTTCTGTTCCTTGCCATCGAGAATCTGTATTTACTGACGAGGTTAAGGTGCTCGGCCCTCGAGAGGTTCGCCATCTAGCGATATTTCCATAAACGTTGCTCACTAATTGAGCCAAATGAGTGTGTGTGTGTGTGTGTCGAAATCTCATTTAACCTTTATTTTTCGTCGTTTTTAGTTTCATAACTCAAAATACTTCTAACTCATCACAGTGGAATGCCTTAAAGACATCCTATGTGAAAATTTTTCTTAACCTAAAATTAATGTTTAAAAGAATTACTTAATAATGCCACTGTCAGAGTCGCTAGGATAGATGCGATTAGGATTGCACGTACCAGGGAGAATAATGCAGCTTTTTATCTTTGGAACACTCATTAGTATTTCGTACGATGTTGTCAAAAGAACACAATTATTCCCCCGATATAAAACTCTGAATTATATATAAGTTCTCTGAGCACTCAAAAATACACAAGTCGAAGCACGGAGGTAGTAGAGAGCTCAGGCTGAATTAGATGCTGCTGGTACTGCCGTTGGCGTCGAAGTGAAGTAGGGCGCGCAGTTTATGCACGCAGTATGCAGTATGAGCGGTGTCTGGATACACCGCTAGATGACACAGGTTGGTGTTTTTCAGTTCGGAGATGACTCAAAGTTAACATCCTTGACAGCTACAAAGCATTAATCAGCTGAACAGGATTAATTGTATAATATGAAGTGTACGTTCTACAAGTTCATCGAAATTTTCCACACATCTAAATGTATAAGCTGGTAAAACAATATAACCTCTGACTTGAGCTCTTTGATCTTGTTGAAAAATAGTTTGTCACTTGAAAAACAAACAATTATCTTATTGCATGTGTATAAATATGCCTTCAAGATCAAAAAACAGATCTACTAAATAAAAGCAACCATAGAGCTGTAAATAAAAAGAAACACGTGCTATGCCAAATAAAAGTTTTTTCGCTGACACACCCTGTATCTATACACGAGGAATTACGATCAAGTCAATGAAATGACTTATTATCAAAGAACAAATTTCTTACCTTTTTATAGAAACAAGTCAAATCTACACTTTATGTATATTGAGAAGAACTAAATGTTAGAAAGATAGTTTGATAAAGATATATATACAATTATGATTTAGTATTGCAGTGTATAACTTTGACCGTTAACATCGTAGGTACAGTTGATACAGTCGAGATACTCGAGAGTCGAGTTGACCTCGAATGATGGTCGATGTAAATGTTCGATCGAGAGTAGATTTATTGTGAAGGGCAAGCCAGCGCTAAATTTGAAATGTCGCAATGCAACAGTTTACAGTACGTGCCAGAATTTTAATTTTTTCTTGACATCATACATCAAAGTAAAGTGTATGGCTGTAATGTCGAAACAAAATTTAATTTCTTGCTCATACAATGAAACATCAAGAAAAAACTGACAACAATAGTTTACAGTATACATACGTTGTAGGGTAATGTACATTCACCCCGCTTAAAGTATTATACAAAATCAGAATAATTAATTATCACACGTTCAAAAAATTATTACTTAGTAATGTATGAACAATCCATGGTGGACACTAGTAATAATGTATTGTAATTAATGTTATGACAACTTATGGGAATTTCTAATAATGGAAATAATAACAAATATTTTATAATATTAATGATTATACAAAAAAAGTAATAACAATCATGCAGAAGTATCCTATTGCGCGGATCAACGTATATATAGTTATATAGAAATTGGCACGTTAAATTATGTTGTAAATTTTCTAAAATCTTTTAATTAGTGCTATCAGAGTGCCGTTTGCCTTAATTGTGACGCGTCATTTTTACTGCAACATACACACTTTACCTAATGCAAAATTAACACGTTAAATTTCTACCTGACAATCTCTATGAAATTTAATTGATATGTAATGTAAGTGGGACTCCACATAAACAAGAACGTAACGATTTTCGGAAAAGCCTTCACTTCATTGCAATAGTAATTACACTCGACCAAATGCAAGATTTGTGCAGTTTTTGTGCAAAGTGTCTTACGCACTCGCCTGAACGCAAATCTTGCACATATCTGCTGCAATCGGGAGTGCGTTATCTCCGATCGAATAATACACTTGACCTAACGCAAGATTTGTGCACTTTATGTGCAAAGTATCTTACTCACTTGCCTGAACGCAAATCTTGCACAAATCTGCTACAATCGGGAGTGCGTTACTTTCGAACGAATAATGCACTTGACCTAACGCAAGATTTGTGCACTTTTTGTGCAAAGTATCTTGCGCACTTGCCTGAACGCGAATCTTGCACAAATCTGCTGCAACCGGGAGTGCGTTACTTCCGACCAAATAATGCACTTGACCTAACGCAAAATTTGTGCACTTCTGGTGCACTGTCTCTTACGCACTTGCAGTGCAACAGAACTACGTAAGATCCCTGAAGCAGACCTGGTACAGACTTACGCAATTTCTCTGTTGGCAGACAGTTTGTGTAAGAAGTACGTAAGAATTACGAAGACAGTGCTCCCAGAGCTTATGTAAAATATTTAAAAACTGCTCCCGCAACCTAATTTTTGTTACTTTTTTAGCTGTTACCGAATGTAAACAAAGGCTGGCTTGCCTGGGAAGACTTTGGAAATATTCAGAGCTATTTTTAAGTATAACGCGTGTTTTAGGGTGTAGTTCGGAAGACATCCGAAGACTTTCGAACTATTTGGAACACTTCCAAGCTCAGCCCCAAACGAACCTATTATCTGATGTATCTGGTAGTCCCATGCGCCTTCTATTACCTGTGTGCACTTTGCGCGCGTTTTTGAGTTCGACTTTAAAGTTATAATGTTTTCTGATTGATGACTAAACTTTGATCTATTGATTTTGGTTGACCATTTTTTAATGAAAAGTATTCAAATTGTATACTATAAGTTTCTTATGAAGTGACTTCTTGTACTAGATCTACTTGCAGGAACCTTGCATTATTAAATAAACATATTATTTAGGCATCAAATCGAGAAATACAATTTTACGTTGTTTACTCTGATCTAAGTGGTGCATTCGATTCTATAAGTCATGAATTTCTGCTGGCTGAGTTGGGCAGATGTGGACTGGCAGGGGGATTACTCAGTTGGCTACAGTCTTTTATATCTGGCAGAAAATCAAAAGTCAAAATCGACAAATTTGTACCGCGAGAAATCACTGCCACCTCTGTGGAGTATCGCAGGGGACTCATTGTGCCCCATTGTTATTTAATCTAGCTGTTAACTTAATCCACACGGTAACTTATAAGGCCAAAATGTTACAGTTTGGTGACGATTGGAAATTACTTCATCCGGTAAAATATGTACAAGATGCGATTGATCTACAATCAGATATCGCAACACTATGTTCATGGTTAACAGATAAAGGACTGCGTCTATGCTTACCTCAATGGGCAATTATGTCTTTTTATCGTGGTAACATTAACAAACGTACTTAATATGACTATATAGTACAAAATATCAACATAAGTAGGTGATCAGAAATAAAAGATCATGGTGTCATCCACGATGATAAACTACTCTTTTATTCACATATTTCATACATTGTATCAAAAGCAGCTAGATCTTTATCTTCCTTTTGTATAAACTTTTGTTAGATCCATACTAACACATGCTAGTTAAATGTGGTCTCCAATACTTGAGTATCAATCACGGCGTACTGAATGCATCCAACATAAATGTATTAGGATAATTGCAACTAAAACGAGTAAACCAATGAATAGATTCGAACATAACTATTCGCCAATTGTTTCAGAATTTATTATTTACTCTCTGAGGTCACTTAGGGATATAGATGACGTATACTTATTATATAAAATTCTATCCAATAAAGTTTCTTCTACGGAATTACTTAACAATATTACAATCTATACTCCCACAACAGAACTCAGAGAGAGAGAAAGAGAGAGAGAACCTTTTTAGTATCTGTTAAGAAAGGAGATCTTAATTCGAGATTCTTTCTAGATAGTTCATGCAATCTCGTTAATAATGCATGTGTCGATACTTGTTTTACAGAAAATCCGTTTTCATCTATAAAACATCTGAAATCTATATTGGGTGCATACGAATAATGATGCGTTATAATGCGTTCTATTTATTTAGCTCCGTTAACATGACGAATAAGTAAATATATTACAATCACGAAATTTATTATGCGTGATCGATAGTAATAAGTTTTAGATATGTTTTTATTTTTTTCCCTTTTTAGTTTCCTCTTTCTTTTTGACTCCTTTCTCTTTAGACTACACTTTTGAGTGTTCGCCACAACATTTACACATTTGTAAAAAGGAAATTTTTTCCGTTTAAATTTAAATAAATAAATAAATATAACATATAATATCGAAGATTTATAACAAAAAATATCTTTGCAGAACTCTTGCTAGTTTGAACTTACCAGCAGCAATTGAGGATATCAGTGGCACAGAAGTCCCTCAATCTCTCATGGAAAAAGCTATCTTGATCAATGAAGCTGGTGGGATGAAATACTTGGAAATGATAATGAGCGAACTTCCGGAACTTCTGCAGAGGAACAAAGATATTCTAGATGAGGTAATTTACCGTTCTCATTATTAATTTCTGTTTGTATTGAATGTGCACTAAATGTTTTTATTAGTTACTGTGTAATCGAGGACTACACTCTTTAAGGACGTTGGGTAGAGAAAAAACCCTCTTATGAATTTTTTTGATATTTGGACCAGACGTTCTAATTGTTATTACAACAAACTTGTCAAAATTTCAAGAGGTTCATCTGTTTTGTTTTCGAGACATTGAATTTCAAAATTTAGTATTTTAACACGGTCACTTGTGGAAAAACTGATAAAAACTTAGTTTTAAGAAAATTGGCCCAATGAATGTCGACAATTTTTTTATGTCACAGGTAATGTTATTAATATAATGTTGACCAAGTTTCGTGATGATCATCTGATTCTTTCAACGAAAAAAAATTAAAAAACAGTTGAAAAAAACGATACGACAACGTCGTGAGGCGACTCGAGCCTCCGGCTTCACTTGCCAGATGAAGTCTCGAAATCGCTTTCCGCAAAGAGAAATTTATTCGTTTATGTATGAATGAATGTATGTATACAAATTAATTACATGTAGAAATGTGGTTATATCTACAATATCTACATCAATTTTGTGCAGCGTCGCCAATTCTTCACTCGCTGCCTGTTTCCCCTTGCCCCACAAATGTTTTCCCCCTCTAACTGTATGGAACGTCCTTAATCCAGTAAGACCTCTACTTATGAGAGTTGGTACCAAAACCATATTAATAAAAAAGATATACGAATTGTTAAATTCTATGAATCTGATTCTGAGATAAGTCATATGGTAAATCTCATATATCTTCGGTTAACATAAGAACGATTTCAAAAACAAAGTGTATTACAGTGCATTAAATCAGGCATCCAACATAAAAAAAATCAGTGTTACAATACAGCTCTGGAGATATTTGCACAAAGGTAAACAAAGTTCCGAAACGCTTGTATGCTAAATGCATTATAGAAAATACTAAGAGGTCTATAAAATAATAATGTTTGTTTAAATATGTGTGTGAGGGTATATTTTCCGGTACATGCTATGCGTATTTACATAAATTAATCCTTCTGATTGTATCGGAATCAAAAACAATAATGGCACCATGTTTTGGTTTCTCGTATCTAGTTTTGATTATAATATTTTTTAACAATATTCATTCTATGATTTGACTCAAGTAATAAGAACAACACAATCATAAGTAATTGGTAAAAAGGAGCATCTTTACTTCTATAACATTGACTTTTCGTCAGTACTTAGGCTGACCTCATAAGAATGAGCTAAAGACGCGCCCTAAACACAGTAATCATTAATTAGGCAGAAAAAACATTTTAATACAAACAAACATTCATTTTCATGTGCAACGTACGTAACATGAAAATGAATGTTTGTTTGGATTAAAATGTTCTTTCTGCCTAATTGGTGATGACTCTGTTTAGGGCGCGTCTATAGCTGATTCTGATGAGGTCAGCCTAAGTGCTGACGAAACGTCAATATTATAGAAATAAAGATGCTCCTCTTTACCAATTACTTATGATTGTGTTGTTCTCATTACTTGAGTTAACTTTCACCTTGGAGCAAGATGATGTTGGTGACAAGTTTTGTCGTCGGAGTTCTGATAAATTTTGTGATTTGGTTAATTGTAAATATTCGCAATTTCGTGTTCCTATTTATACTTTTTTGCACAAAAATTTTTACTCGTTGTATCATCGATAATATTGGATACTGTTTTTTTGTATGTTATAAAATATATTGAATCTCACAGTACACTAACAACATACTTCATTGTTCTTATTCCTTTTCACATAATAACAAAAAGTGAATTGTTTTTAATATTTTATATAATTCTGATAGTAATCTGCGCATCTTGAATAATCGAAAAAATAGAAATAGAAGTTAATGAAAATTTTAACGAACAGTTTAAAGGCTAAGTAAAGAGAAGATTTAGGGAAAATAAGGTGGATGATAACACAAGTACATTTGGTTTATTTGATGGGAAGCTGAGGGGAGGTGTTTGGGAACCGGGTACATTAATCCAAATTTAAAAATCACATAACAAGGACTGATAAGTACGTGATTTGAGTTCAAGATGAGGGGGTATGGAGGTGGAGGTACTGGGTAGCGGGAAGCAGCAAGAGGGAGACAACCCTAATTATTTTGAGTAAAAAATTACGTTATAATAAACGATTTACTACGTGATTTGAGGGTGAGCTGAGGGTAGGTGTGGGAATAATGAGGGGTGGCGAGAGTAGCAGATGGCGACTTATTTTTGACGATACAACTATGTGATATGGAATGATATATACACACACAATAAAATAATTTCATACGATTTCGGATATATGGTGACACACTAGACTTTAGTTGCAAAAAAATTACTTTAACAGTACACAAATCAATTAACTCAATATAGTACATCTTTACACATGTATCGTGGCAGGAAAATCGTGGGCTGGCTATGACGGCAGTAGTGTAAGGGGACTGAGTGAAAGGTAATGTGGGTGAGCCATGTAAGTGGTAGCATAGGGGTTTAGTGTGGGCGGCTGCGTTAGTGGTAGTTCAAGCGGGCTGTGTGGATAAACAGCAAACACACACTCTTGAAAAAATTTTAAATCTGAGTGGTTGGCAATGAAGAGACGGTGCGGGGGTCAGGGCTGTAGATAGGCGGCAGGAAGTCTCTCTTATATCGACAAACAGGATTATTACGTGAAAACACGGAGAAAACAATAACATTTTCGCAGAGATCTGTAGGGTCTCTTTATATAACTCTCTTTGATCTTGATAATTTTTGAAAGGGTTTATATATGTATATAATTGTACATGAATACATAAACATATGTATGCATAAATACAAACATTAACAAGTACATTATTACATACATACAACGAATACGTACATAAATATCATAAATGCTTACATTTATTTATGTATACATAATACGTTAAAAAGTGATACAAGCGTATATATTCATATGCATACTTGCATGCATACGTTCCCCTATACGTAAACGTGTACGTAAATACATTCATAAATACATGTACACATACATATTAGTATTATATAATATGATCATTAATATTATTAGCATATATACGTACAAACATTCATATGAACACACGTTTGTACATAAATACTTACTTACATACATATGTGCATGTAAGTATATGCATCCATTTATACATGAACTATAAAAAGCACATTTATCACGGTGACCGGCGCACAGTGGTCACTTATTTTATTATTTTTAAAAAATCAAATCTCTTAACAACGAATCAAGATAAGACAATAATTCTTTTTTGGGCTTACAGTTTTGATGATGCAGAGTAAAGGAAAAATATTTATTAACCTGTCATATTTTTTTCTAACCTCAATAAATCACTGGCAACGTGAATTTTTTTCGAAAAAGTGAAATACTAGTTCACATTAAAATGAATACATACTTTTAGCCAAACAAAACTGAGCATTATTATGATTTAGGATGCAAGTAATAATATTATTTATATTACAGAACTTTCAATTGCTTAACATTACCTTAATTTTAGTATACTCTACAAAAAATGGACTTTTTTCATTTAACATTAGTTTGTCTTCAACATTTAAATAAATAAACACATGCATACACAATAAACAAACGTCTAAATAAATGAAATGTATATGTGCATTATTGACCGTTGTTAATAGCCCATTTATAACTTCAAGAATCGTATGATACATGGTTTTCCTGCTACAAATCGAAAAGTTCATTTGATGAGAAATAATAATAATTATTGACCATGTTGAAATACTCAATACATCATGAGGAGATGCGCTACAAACTCTTAGCATTGTTTTTGTGCACAAACATAATCTTAGCAAAAATAGGTATGTGCAAAATCGATTATTTAAAGTAGTCCGTTACCAATAGTTTATTTCAAAATTATATACCTTAAGAACGGATCACGATGAAGAGATACATCCAATCAGAGCGTAAAGGTGTGACGATGCACAATACAGCAAGAATATTTATGTATGTATGTCTCTTGCTCCTTTACAGGTCACAGGACTAACAGTAGTCCAACTACTCCTGTTCATTTATTGAAAGACAGAGAAAAATAATAATAGGTTTATGAAATCTGTATGATGAAGTACTTCACTTTTATCTCTTTTTTTTCGTCTGTCTCTAGTAATATGGTGATGATGATGGGTCTTTAATGGCCTCAATAAACCAAAAAACCAATCAACTTCTCACTCCAGAACTTTAATTTGTATAAGATTTCGGTATTACTTTGGGTTTTATTGATTGATTTAACTCTGGCACTCTGCACAATTTTATTACACATATATTTTTATTGAATACTACAAATGTATTACTGTTTATTCCATATTACAATTGTATAAGTATCGTTAGAAGATGTTACTGTATCTTTTCTTGCCTTTTGTAAATCTATTTTCTTTTTATTCTTTTTCAATCAATCATCATCAATCTGAACGCAAATTTTGTCTTCGTCAACTTAGGATTCATTCTAAAGGCTGATTTCGATAATAAGTTATATTCTTTTTTCTTTTTTTCTAATACCGAATCCTCACAAAAAATAGGATTATAAGTGAATTATCAAGAAAATGTCTATAATTTTCAGGATCAGATTGATTGACATTAAAAAATCCACTTATGTAATTTGTATGATACGAAGATGAAGGTTTATGTTATGCCTGGTCTGCTTCTTTTTACGGTATTTGAAATTGTAGTAAATTTTGTGAATGCCGTTATCAGATTTTGTTCTTTTCTTTAGATCGAAAGTGCTAGATTTTTGTAAGTATGGCTTGTGTATAGTTGATTTATTTTTCAGTATCGATTGTTGAATATTCAAATCGTAAAATTTATTTTGAAGTACATAATTAGAATATCGAGCTCATGTATACATAATCGATGGATCCATTATAATTTCTCATACGGTTTTGCTTATTTTTGTTCTCGTAAGTTGATCCAAAATCATACTTTCTTCCACTTTTGTTGATACGGTCACGTATTTTTGCATCAAAGGATTATGGATAATTGCCATTTCTTTTAATGAATCTTCAAAACATATCTCAGCCCGAGCTAAACTGTAAAATAAATTAAAATCTGCTCCTAAATTAATACTTTCATATTCTTGTACTTCAAAATTTTGAATTACCTCTGAAATTTTTAGAGGTGGTGTATTTAATACTTTTGAGCACTGTAAATTATTATATACTTTGAACTTATGGAATTTTTCTTTACCAACGTTGATGCTTTCAGGAATTTGCTGACTGAATTTATTCTCTACTTGTTCATCAATATTAATTTCTTGAGTATTACTATTAATTGTAGGAAGTTGATTATTTATTAGTTCACGGTCATTTTGACTTTCTAATGCCAGAGTGGTATTTAAATCTTTAATTGTTCTTATTGTACTCGGCTCCTCGATTTTATTTGTGTGGTTCTTCCGTGATTTATTTTTGAATACTTTTATGAATGCATCGGCTACAGCAATTATCGCAACTGCTGAGTTTTAAAAATTTTATCTATTTCTTTCACATTATCAGGATACAAACGTATTGTGGAATCATCATTTTGAAACTGTGGTGGTTTATGGTGATCATAATTAAACTTGCGGTCGAAAATATTTAGTAATTCTTGATGATTTTAAAAATTACTCTTCCTCGCTACTTCTTTTGCTTTTATGTATAAACTATCATAAAGATAATCAAGAAATCCTTGATACTCATAACTTTTTACAAAATCAACATCATTGTACACTGCATTAGCATAATCATAAAATTTCATATTACATCCATTATAATGCAATTTATTGTCCAGCATTTGATTGTGGAATTGTATCCTATGACTGATTCCTTAAAACTTTATATTTCATGTAAATGAATGTAAGAAATATTTTTCCTGGCATCTCTCTCTCTCTCTGTATTATATTGTTTATGTGTTTATTGTATGCATGTATGAAATTTAGTGTTTCTCATACAATTTTCTATGAGTATACTACAATATTATAAGGTAGTAGGTGTAAGGTGTGCAATGTGATAAAACGAGTTATTAATCATTGTAAATAACTACAATACGCCTGCCGTCGAAACGATAAAAGTACGCTTAATATTGTCCAAGAGCTAAAGAAAGAGCACAGTCAAGCGCTTGTATATAGGCCTAAATAATACTCTGCTTTAAGCTGGATACGGCGTGGCAGGGGGATTTCTAATGTGGCGTGCGCGGCCATGTATTTCAATTGCTACGCGAGCATCGTCTAGTGCGCGGCGTATGATTGGAGACTCTTTCTACACCGAGAGAGAGTATCCAGCGTAGGGATTTGGGGGTTCCCCTACTGGCGTGCGCTATACTTATATATGTATCCTTATAGTGTATACAATACCTATAGCAAGTGTACTACGGGTGCTTTTGCCTAGCAAAAATGACAGTGCACACACGTTTCTGAAGCCACACTTTATAGATGTTCTACGTATGTGTGCAATGCTAATATGTCTGTATACGTAGGCATTTTTTCCTATGTTTTTGTACATTAAGAGTACTAGTATAATCATCAGTATAAATGGTGTATGTATGTATGAGCTAAGTATCTAGATGTATGTTGATATATAATTATATTGTATCGATTGTATTTAAAACATATTTTTGTATGTATTTAGCAAAAATATATAATTTTTCGACAGTTCAAATTCAATTTAATTTAACGAGAAAAATATGTTCATGCGTGTATGATTCGCGTGTATACTTGTATGATTTACATATCAGCAGATGTATAGCTATGTATGCGCTCCTCTATATTTATACTTATATACACTGTATGCATAGACCACAGCGCCGCTCGCGACTTCTGCTGGTCGCAGCGCTGCTACGTGCTCAGACCTCTGTCAGCCTCAGTACATGCACACACAGATGACGTGCTTTTTATGAATAAACTGTATTTTCTTTATTTAACATGAATCGCCGTCTACTTATTTCGCTCTGCACCTCAATCCCATCAGGTTATGGTGCCTAGGACACGCTTTCCACTGCGCCCGGGAAATAAGAATTTCAGTGCGGTGAAACTTTAAGTACATGGTGTTTCGTATTTTTTTGGTGATGTGTGTGACGAATGAGGGCGAGGATTTTTCTTTGCGCGTATGCACAACGAGGGTGATCTTCACCAGGAGGAGCTTGCCCTGGACGATGCGTCAAGTCCGGCTGCGCCTGTTTGTGCCTGGACGGTCACAGGCCTTCCGTACAGGTGCCTGTGCCCTGGCGGATGAGATATCGACAGAGAATTTACGGGGTAAGTGATAACTGAAAGACATGACGAATGAGTTCTTCGAATGTCGCGCGGTTGTTGATAAAAGTGCTATATATATATGTCATTAGTTTTCGTTTCGTTTTTTTTCTGTTTTGTCTGAATTGAATTTTTGACAATGTTGCAAATAAAGTAAAAACAAATGACGTGATATAGAAATAAATGACGTGATATGAAAATAAAAATCAAGAAGTGAGTTCAACAAAGACGCGACTTAAAAGCATGCATGCTGCTCACGGAGATACGGACACGCGGTGTAAGAGTGGCCGCCGTAGTGCCTGGGCTTAGCAGTGCATTGCCGCGGCGTTAGTGTGGCTGAGACGGGGGACGCCCTGGCTTGTAACTACATGCCCACATGTGCGGAGACTGTGCATCAACTTAAGTTTGATTGCGTGTACATGTTTTCGCATATGCAAAGCAACGTACTCTCGGGCCGCGGGTTCCGTTCGCGCGCCTTCTCGAGCGTTCGCGTGCCTGGCCTACGTGCAGCTGGGAGGACGCTTGGTGTCTCTTTTCGGCATCCAACGCCATCTTGTCTTTTCCAACCACGCGCATGTATACACATATAAAAGTATCCTTACATATTCTATAATGAATATACCGTCTTTCTTTAATGTGACGGTAGAGTACTACATGAGAAAATTATTGTGTATGATGTGGTTACGTTCACTTCGATGATTTTCATGCTACCATGCCAGTTCCTAATAATAGGCACATCAAATAATAATAAACTCTATACGACTAGTGGTAGTGGCTACGCGCGATAAATATATATATATACTAGTAGGGCTTAGCCCCCTGCGCGCTCTGTGCGCCAACGACCCATATTTATATTCTGTATATATATTATTATTTTATTCTTTCTTTTTCATTCTGTTGTTTCTTTCATTTTTATTATACATTATATAATATTTATTATTAAATATTCTTTTCAATATTATTATTCTTATTATTTTCATATTTTTTTTTATAATATCAATAATATCGTACAAATTATGTTTATAATGCATACTAGAAATACATTTTAAATAGAACATTTAATTTTTTTTTTTAAATTGGAAAAAAGATATTACATGTGTATGTGTTATTAGTTATTTTAAAATTTTTGTATGAGCACAAATAAAATTAAAAACAATGCTATTGTAATGATCAATATTTTTCTTCCAAACTCTAATTAACCTTTTTCTTCAAAACTTATATTGAATAAGGTGAAATGATTTTTATTAGTTGACTATTTGAGTACATACAATGTTATTTGTAATAAATCATTTAATGATTTTTCTAAAGCTATTTAATTTATGTAATATTATACTTAAAGTTATTAAATTTTTAGACAAAAAAGTACCGTCATGTTCCTTGATCGTTTATGTTTATTTTTTGAAAGATTTCTTCTCTCGGAAAATATTTCTGGTGACATTATTTTGTATAAATATGAAAACTCTTTAACAGAGGATTTTTTTTTAGATGTAGAAAATTTAGCTCTTTTGTACATAAATAGAATCATCACTCTAGGATGAAAGTCTTGCAAATCCTTCAATTTACCTGCAGCTTAGAAATTTTTTTTTTTTAGCAAAAATCAGACAACTTTAATAAAATTGCTTTTTGTAAAAATATGTTCGAATAATTATAAGTTTAATTGAATGATGATCATAGATATATTTTTAAATTATAATAATAAGATATCTAAAATTTTTTTTGGAACATGGTTCCTCATTCCGCGTTGCAGGCCTTAAGCAAATGGAGGCTAGACCAAAAAAGGGTAACAAGATCTTTTCCCGACACTGTAGGGACCCTCTTAGAGTCTAATGCAGGGGGCCACAAATGAACAGGCTGGCGTATGCGCTTTCACCTCTGCCGACTTCCGTCTGCAGTCTGCACCAGTGGTCCCAAAGACGGTACCCAGTGGTTCTCAATTGCAGTGACTCATATTGACGGCGGGAGATTAAAAATTACAAAAACCAAATAATTAAATCGCAAAAAAACTTGAACCAAATATCCCAATAAAAAATACTTTTTAAAGTTCATAACTTAATACTCCGAGTGTTTTTGATCCAAACACCATTAAAAAAAATTCATAGAATAAGAGAAATTTTTTTTCCGTTTCTTAATTATATAAAGTAAATCCCAAGTATTTGATCCCCAGTGACCCAATAGACTAATTTGGCTTATCATTGATTATTTAAATAAATAAACTAATTCCCAAACAAGCCATCCCCAGTTCCCTAATAAGCTCGATTGGCTTAACTTCTGTTTATTAAATAATAAACTATATGCCAAGTAATCAATAGCATAAGAACCCATACCAGGTGACCCAGAAAGCACGATGTTCTCACGTTTGAATTAACAATATTATTAATACTAACATATAAACTGATTTCAGGTAACCTAGAGCGTTGACTTTTCTCGCGTTTAAATACATACCATTATTACTCTTAACATTAGAATTAATACCAGGTGACCAAGAACGCTGACTTTTCTCGCTATTAAAGTATTAACACTATTATCAATAACGTAAGAACTAGTACCAGTTAACCCAGAGCGCTGACTTTTCTCGCGTTTGAATTATAATTATCATTATTAATAACGTATGAACTAATACCAGTTAACCAAGAGCGCTTACTATTCTCGCGTTTAAATGAATACTATTATTATTAATAACGTAAGAAGTAATACCAGGTGACATAGAGCGCTGCCCTACCTGGCATTTTAATTATTAACTTTATGATAAATAACTTAAGAACTAATACCAGGTGACTCAGAGCACTTAAGTATCTCGCGCTACAATTAATAACATTATGAATTAGATCATGATAACTAATTCCAGGTGACCTAGAGAGCTTAAGTACCTAACGTTCAAATTAACATTATTATTTATAATAGCATAAGAACTAAGAGCAGGTGACCAAGAGCGCTGGCTTTTCTTGCGTTTCGATTAAAATTATTATTGTTAATGACGTAAGAACTAATACCAGGTGACCCAGAGCGCTTAATTTGCTGACATTTTACTAATAACTTTATTATTAGTAACATAAAAACTAATATCAGGTGACTTAGAGATATCAATTTTCCAGCGTTTTAATTTACAATATTATTAATAATAACATTAGAACTAATGCCACGTAAAACATAGCGCTGACATTCTGGGCGTCTTAGTTAACAATTTTATTTTACAGAACAGCACTCGAAATGGTCAATCCTGAGACTTCGCTTGCTGGGCTTACTTAATCATAAATGCATTATAAGCAATAGAACTATATGAATTACTGCTTACTACTTGTCGTTGTGGTTTTATAAACAACGCAATAATTAACTTAAATTTATTTGCAGCTAATTATTCTGCATCCACACGTGCTTAATATAGAAGTTTGTATTAGTTTAGTTATAAAGCTATTATTAATCGATAATAATAAATTAGAGGCCTCTTTGTCAGATTGCCTTGCATTCTAAACTTTTTATGTTCATGATAAGCATGGTAATAAAGAAAATATCACAAAAGTATTAAGCATACTTATCCAGATGATCCTGCTGCATGTAATCTTTCTTCCTTATAGAGTATGATCGATAAAAAAAAATTTTTTTTGTAGAAATGTGTTAAGAATGTCTAACACAGTCAGTTTTGCAGGAAAATTCTGTCTCTGTGTGTGCGTGTGTGTGTGTCTGTGTGGATTTTTGTGTCTGTGTGTATGTAGTTGGTTGTCTCAGGAACATAACGGTAGATTTCAATGACTTTGGCCCTAAAATTCTTGTTTTTTTATCTTAATGGTAGCTTGAAAAATATTTAAGTTTTATACCTTTTTTAGGTTTTTATAACCATTTTATAGTCAAAAAATGGTTTTTGTTTTTACTTTTTTAAGTGAAAACAATTTAATTTAAATTTCGAATCAGTCATGTCTGATAGAGCTTTTAAATTGCTGCAATATATATTTTCAATCAACTTGATAAGTACTTTTATTTAGTTTTTATTGAATAAATACTAAGATTTTCGTAAAAAATCATTTTTACCTCAGAAACCCTCCAAGTGTTTTCAATAATTCAAGATTAAAAATGTTTTTTTTTTATATTCCTATATTGTTCTGTTAAAAAAATTCAAGTTTCATAGCTTATTAGGGTTTTTACAACGATTTTCTATGTCCCAACGCGATTTTCTCCGTCTAATGAGGTAAAAAAAATTAAAATTAAAATTTTCTAATAGTTTTACCTCATAATGCATCAAAACAGCTTTATTTTTAACCAAATTTTTTTTTTACGTTGTGTCGTTTTTTTCTTATTATAGAAAATATACACTTTTTTTGCTTTCATCAGTGCATCTAAGAACCCTACAACTATCTTAATAATCCAGGGCTTAAAATTTTTCTTTTAATATATTCATGGAGGTATTAAATTTTTTTAGCATTTTATGCCCCATAAAGATTGTTATAACGATTTTGTTATGCTAAAAAAACAGTTTTTGCTGTTTTTTAAGTGAAAAAATTTTCATTTTATTCCGTAAATAGTTATACTGTAAAGATAATCGAATTCATATAATTGAATATAATCATAGCCACAAGATAGTTGTATTTAAATTATAATCTTATTTTTGAAATAATTTTGCATCTTAAGGCATGAAAACAGTTTTTTTTCACGTTTCAAAACATTAAAATATTTTTAAAATTCTTTTTCTTACTTAAGTGATTGCAGAAAAATGTTGTTGGGGGAGCTTTGTGCTAATTTATTGACAGCGGTTTTTTCATTTCAAATGCAGTTTGTATTACAACTTTTCTATCCCGACAACTGCGCGGTCACTTGCATATTGTTTTGATTCATTTGTAAACCTATATATATGAGTGGGAATCCACCGTAACTAACTCCAAGCGACTTTAAAAATGGATCTAATAAGAAAGATGTTTAAAATAACTTTTTAAATGGTAATAATATTTTAAATTCCATCTTGAACAAGTATTTAAAGCGGTTCCACTACAAAGTGATTTGGTCAGATGATGCAAGATATTTTGTTAAAAGGAATTATAGTCAATTTAAAAAAAAAAACTACATCTACTTCTGGTATATAGAGGTAAGCTGCTTTTATGGTTGGAGTACTTTTACCTTACTTGAATAATAGTTGGAAACATAACCCACCGGTTAATGAAAGATTTTTCATAATAGTGTGTGAAAAATGGGTACTTGACACACTGTTTTCAGTTTGACAAATAAAAGCGGAAATATTATTCTGCACTGCAAAGAAATATTTAATATAACAAGATGACAAAAATTGTTTTTATTACATTAAAAGTTAGAAATAATGTTAGTATAGTGCTCAAGATTGACCGGTTGTAGTGCTATTCTCGTAAATAATATTGTGATTTAAGACGCAGGGAATATTAGCACTCTGAGTCACCTGGTATTAGATCTTATGTTTTATAATTATTGTTGTCTATTTAAATGAAAGAAAATCAAGCGCTCTAGATCACCCGGTGTTAGTTCTTATGTTATTATTAATAATATTGTTTATTAAAACGCGAAAAAATTAATATCTCTAGCTCACCTGGTATTAGTTCTTATGTTATTATTAATGAAGTTGTTAATTCAAACGCTAAAAATTCGAGCTTTCTAGGTCAACTGGTATTAGTTCTTATGTTATTATTAATAATGATGGCAATTTAAACGCGAGATAATCGAGATTTCTGGGTCATCTGAAATTTGTTCTTATATTAATAATTAATTATAAAGCTAATAGTTAAAATGCCAGATAGGTCAGCGCTCTGGATCACCTGGTATTACTTTTTATGTTATTAATAATAATGGTATTCATTCAAACGCGCGAAAAATAAGCGCTCCGGGCTGACTTGTATTAGTTCTTATGGTATTGATAATAGTGTTATCCTACCTTAAAAGATTGATTGCCACGTGACTTAAGCCTTTTTTTTCGTTCTGTGATTAGCCTAGACTTTAAACCAGCGGGTAAATTTGAGAATGAGATTTAAAAAAATAATTTAATATTGAATATAGTTTAAAAATAAAAATTATTTACTTCATAATTTTTCTTGATTCAAATAGATTAAGTGGTTCATTTGAGTTAATTAGTTGATTAAAAATCTTTTCGTAAGTATTTTCAATAAGAAAATCGTCAAACTGTGATAAATAATGAAATGAGAAAGTTGTCAACATTGTAAAAATTATTTTGAGTAAGATTTAATTTGTTTCTACTGTTCAATCTAATTGTCACCGTAGAGTAAGTATAAATATAAATTTACAAAACTAGAACCTTGAAGAGTTGGTTATGCTAGTGAATTAAAAAAAGTTTTAATTAAACAAATATTAAACATACTATTTTTACTACTTCTCTTGTTTGAAAAAAAATTTAAGTATTGAAGAACAACATGATAGAATTCTCTACTTTTGACATGATAGATACCGTAAAAAAATTGTCTCATTATAGAAAAATATTCGTAAATGTAAATGGACGTGAAAATCAAGAGAATTAGAGCGCTCAAAGCGCGTCTAACGTAACTAGTTAATTTAAATACGAGAAAAGTCAGCGTTTTTGGTCACCTAGTTTTAGTTCTTATCTTAATAATATTAATGGTATTCATTTAAACGCGAGAAAAGTAATTGCTCTGGGTTAACTGGTATTGTTTCTTTTGTTACTAATATTCTGTTGAGGCCGGCGCCAGCGATGATAGTGGCGCGCGACGTTTGGTGTTAGGGCACAGTTAAAGCTGTAAATAATTGTATGAGTGCCTCTGTGAGTCCGTCGGCTCCAAAACTATAAAAAGTTGACGAACACAAACGAACAAACTCGCAAAACAATATATCAGAGCTGCGAATCGAATATCCCGTTGGGGCTGATTTTCGACAAGAATATGAGCCAGTGATTTGGATGTGAAATGAACCAACACTCCAAATAAACAGTCAAATAATAAAGTGTAATTTTTCTAACACAAAATATACAGTTATGATAATAATCAAAGTTATGTATTGCCGAGAAAACATGTCGACTCGCTGTTTGAAGCCGAGTACAACCTTGGACAGTGCTCCAGCAGGAAGCAGCGTCTGCTAAGCAACGTACGAAGCGACCCGTCGTTTCGACAGCCTGACCTAAAGTCCTGTCCATGACGCTCGGCTCTCAAAGAGGGCCAAGAGCCGGGAAGGAGGAGGAAAGTTGCGGTGCATGCACTCATACAGTGCTTCTAAAGTTTTGAGTTAAGAACAGTAAACATAAGCCTGTTCTTCTTCTCCTTTACAAATACGCGTTCAACTAACTCTGTTAGTCTCTCTCTCTCTCTCTCTCTCTCTCTTGTGCTCTCTCTATCTCTCTCTCTCCCCCTCTCTCTCTCTCTCTCTCTCTCTCTCTCTCTCTCTCTCTCTCTCTCTCTCTCTCTCTCTCTCTCTCTCGTCCACCAATACACAGGGTGTCACCATCACGGGTTCACCTTCAAGTGAACAAATGGTATTCAACATCGCGAGAAAAGTAAGCGCTCTGGGTTAACTGGTGTTAGTTCTTACGTTATTGATAATAGTGTTATTGATTTCAACGAGAGAAAAGTCAGGGCTCTTGGTCACCTGGTATTCGTTCTTATAATATTATTAATTATTATGTTAATTTAAACGCAAGATAATCAAGCTCTCTGAGTCACATGAAAATTATTTATCATGTTACTAATTAGAAAGTTAATAATTAAAATGCTAGGTAGGTCAGCGCTCTGGGTCACCTGGTATTACTTCTTACGTTATTAATAATAATGGTATTAATTTAAACGCGAGAAAAGTCAGCGCTCTGGGTTAACTGGTATTACAATGGATTTGTATTTAAGTTGCAGTCATAGACTATAAATGAATTGAGATTAATATGTAAGTAACTGCTAGATCAATAACAGTTACTCAATCAAGTATTTGTCAGTAAGTATAAAATGTTACAAAAACATACAGTTATGAATTCAAATGAATATTAATCGGCTGTTAATTACAGAGAGTCAACTGTTGACAAATATTGGTTTATTTTGAATATAACGCTTCAAATTGAAATTAATCAATTGCTCATTTACTACAAGAAATTCTTTTCATAGTTGTAGAAAATTCTTTTAAACGTTTCTGAACTATCTAGTGCTGTTCTGAAAGTCGTTATTGAGGTGTAAGGGGTCAGCGTGCAGAGTGTATACGGGTGCAAAGGATAATGGACAAAAGTTCCAGGTCAAACAATAAACGTTGACAAATACTTTAAGGCTACTTTTCTTACCATGGGCCCAAAGTGCGGCAGAGCATTTTCGCCCTCAAGCCGCACTTTGGGCCCTTCAAATCACTTTGCGCCCACGGGCAGAAAATTTTTTTTTGCTTTCTAACCTCAAAATAGCACCTTTGCCGCTTGATTTTAGGTTCTCAGGCAAAAAAATAGTATACGTGACTCGTTCGAAAAGGCTTCTTTACGAACCTCATAACGGCCCTCGCCTTCGGCTCGT
>JAPYYV010002919.1:0-19514 GCA_030522625.1 Copidosoma aretas
CATCACCGTCCACAGCTCTCAGTATATCGTTCGTTCGTTGACGAGTGAGTTCACTTACTCACAAATTACATTATTGTATATATGTAATACATACTCAAAAACTCGCGTACCTGAGGTAATGTAATAAAATTGATTACTTGTAACATTGCGACTGAATATACATAGTTTCCTAAACCAAAGTTGTGTGTTTTTTTATTTGTATAGCCTGATAAGGCTGGCACATCTAGCCAGCGAAACGTTGCTAAATAAACTTCGAGAAATTTTAATGCTCATATAGTATTTATTTTCTCAACCTTGCCCCCAACGGATCACTGATCAATACTATTAACCGGTAATGACTTATGCTTTGTGATTTTCTTCTAATGGTTGCGTTTAAAGTGTAGTGTAACCGTCAACGATCTATACTCGAATGGTACGCGTTGGCCATACTGATCTCTTATATCGATAACGATGGACTGAGAACTGTGAAGAAGTAGGGGTATATAGTTGATAAGTGCTAAGCTGCCACAATATTACTCCCAAACTTATAGTACTTAGTACCTAATAAAACGTTACGTAAAAGAGATGACTAACTATCCCCTACAGTATGAGGCACGAACCCTCTACTCAGAGACGTGAATGTTTCTCTATCACTCATATTTTTCGACTCCAATCAAAATATACTTAACGTTTTTTCGCCTAACTCAAGACCATGTTTTTCTTTGCATTCACATGCTTGTCGTATTCTATAGTAACCTTTTTTGTATATCACTGGTTCAAGAACAAAGTGATCCTTGATTTCGAGCGACTTATTCCAAATTATCATACACACCATCACTGAAAGAAAAAAAGTGGTAATATTTTTCCTCCGCGTTGTCGTCTAGTTAAAAAATATAAGTATTATCGACTTCTCTCACATGCACGAGTATACGCGGGATGTGTATTTCACCAAGGCCTACGCACCAATCCCCGCTTACTCGTATTTCACGTGTCAACTGAATCATCGGACAGCTCGTAGTATTGTCATTGTATACGATACTGTTATTTATGGGAAATACGAGAAAAAAACTGTCATCCCCATCTATTTTAAATACTTTCAAATTCACTTGCTCGTACCCAAGAGTTAATCTTATCCGGGTAACCTACCCACTTCACTAAAGCTTTTTTATTCACGCTGCGTCCTCTGGTGCTAATGACCCGATCGATTTTAAAGTGTTTATAAGTATTTAATCACTCTGGAGAAACTCCAGTCAGCTCCTCGGTGTAAAAAAATCCGTCGATTTTCTCGTCGTTCAAGTCTTCAAATATATTGCTATACAAATTTTGACGAGACGATACACGTTTAATTTTCAAAATCTCTTCGCTATAACTGTTTTCGTACTCTTTCTCGAACGTTTGTTTGATGCAAATGATGCAAACGTAATCTCCGACGTTGTATTTAGCCTTTGTGCCATGCGCCCTTTTCCGCCTATCGGATTTTTGTAAATGTGCACGCTTTCTTAAGTTTTAGGGCGCTATTTGAGTATTACCCACGTTAACTTCCGATGGTAGCATTTTCGTACCGGTATAAAGAGTATGATTGTAAGCGTCAATAATATTATATGATATATCAACGTAACGTTTGGTGTTTTTGTGCACAATGTATCGCCATATACGTTCTCGTATACTTCTTTTGAGTCTCTCGACCACTACTGCCTTAAGGTCGGGATTTCGAGCAACTCTAAATCTAATGTAATTACGCTTCAACATATTCTAAAATTCCGAGCCAATAAACTCACTACCACGGTCGGACTGCAAACAGATAGGCACCTCGCCGGCTCGTTCGATAATCATTATTAAAGCTATCGAGACGCTGCGCGCTATATTTTTCCTAGCGGTTCGAGCCATGCATATTAACACAATACATCGACAACAAGTAGCAGTATTCATCGTTGTTATCCATTACACTTGTTGATTGCATCGAGTTACACTTCCACAAGTAGTCAATATTTGTGATCTCGTAACGCAATCTTGAAAATTTTTTTCGTATCGGCCGATGTAACGTGTAAGCATCTTGATTCGATAACCACTCGTAGATTTGTTTTTTCTCATTTTTCGTCACAAGCTTATTACCTCTAGTGTTGACGTGTTTAAGTTTTTGTGCACCCGCGTAACCAGCTACGTGCAAAGCATCATAAAACTGTTTTTCGGAAGAAGGGGAGTTTTGTTTTTCTATATATTCATTTTCAAGAATCAAATGAAGAATACAGCAATGGGAAGATTTCATACTGTGACTCCTGAAGATCAGAAACGGTTTTTAAAAATTTAGCATTCGATGAAGTGAAAGGCGTGACATCACTTTAAGATGAAAAATATTGATTATCATATTTTATGAAACTCTTATAGATACTGCTATCGCTATTGATTTGATAAAATAAGATTATACAATTGTTAATATATTTCAAGATTCTACCAGCGTTGAGTTGCGGTATCCATTGAGAAAAATTTTCGCATGGTTTATACTTTTGGAAAATATTTTAGTTAATAAAATTTGTAACAAATATGAAAACTATTGAAGCCAAAATCTTAGAAATAATTTAAAAAATCATACTCTTTTACATGTAAATTAAATTTATTTAAACAAGAATAATCTTCTCAATTATTTGATTTATTATTGTCAAAAGAAGTATTTTGTCACAAAGTAACCAACATAAAGAAATTGCTTTTTGTAAAAATATGTTGAAATTTTTATATCTATTTTAAGTTACATGTGAGGAACATAGTAAAATTTTGTTGATAGATGGTCCAGAAAGTTCCCAAAAAACTTCTGTGTATGAAACAATGATTCATCACTTTATTTCTAAAGGTTAAAAAGTTTTGTCAATGGCACGGACAGAAATCGCATCAGCATTACTTCTAAAAAGATAACAATTGCGTATCTTTTATTTTGAACCTTGATTTAAATAATTTAGAAATTTTATTTTCAAAATTTAAATCTGATTGAAAAAAATTGAGCTCAGTTGATTTGAGTATTTGGGATAAGGTTTCTATGATCCCTAAAAAAGGCTCTAGCAATAGAAGATGAAACTTTACACGATCTTTGTAAAAAATACATTGATTTTAGAAATAAGTTATTCATTTTAGAATATGATTCTCGTTAAATACTTCATGTATTAAAGTACAGTAACATAAGCATTATTTTTGCAGAACCTATTAAATCTTTATTTTATTAGTCATGTTTTGAACTTTTATAGCTAAGCATAAATATTCGTTAGAATCATGATACATTCTTAAAATTACTAATTAGAATTGGTAAAGGGGAGATCGAGACATTTATAACGTGGAAAACTAAAGTCAAATGATTAAAATCTTTATAAACAGTCAAAAGTTTTTCATCGAACAGTGTGATACTCACTTCTTAGATTTTGTATACAAATTTTTCAAATAACAATATCGTAATTAAAATCAATGGATACACAAAGATCTATTAGAGTATTGATAATGCGACAAATAAAGGTGATATCAAGTGCGATGATGATATTCATATCGATTTTCAGATTGAAATTTGAAGTAGTATTCGTGAAGGTCTACCTCTCCATCCACTTCATGCAAGACTCGGAGAAATCGTTATGTTGATAAAAAATTTAAGTTCACCTGATAGGTTATGTCATAGAATATGACTGAAAATAACGAAATAATCGAGATCCAAACTTTATAAATAACTGAACAGGTCACTCTGTATGATGTACTTACGATATGGTTTGGCCCTTATAGCAATTTGACTTACTAGAATAAACTTATAGAGAACACCATATAATATAGTATATATGTAAAAACTGTATGAATAACAACATAAGATTATCGGTTACGCTTGTAATACTTGTTCGTTGGGTGGGTTTGTGCGAATAATAGAGGTAGTCTGTCTTGTAGTTCATAATATTAGCTTTACAATTTTGAATGGTCTCAATGTTTTCATGTACAATATTTTTTTGTTTTCTATTACAGCGGTGTGGATTAGCGATTCGTTAATCACAGAGTGATGCTTTTGTTTGCATTTGTAGAGTGCCTGAGGCACCTACCAACACGTATATACTGTATGAAATATTTTTTGCAATGTTCTGCGGTAATTTCGTTTATAAATTTATGTGTATATTGTTTTTCATGTATTGGTATAGTATAACTTGTCCCGAAGAGGCTGCCGTGAGCCGTGAATTATTAACTTTGGTAAATAAAAGAACTACACTCTTACATGTCGTTATTTTAAATTATTATATAAAATAACTGTATTACTTATTATACTAACATTCCAATAATTTTGTCAGCAAGTATACTCTTTAGTAATGAATAAGAGATGTAGGCATTTTTTTTTTTTAAATAATAAAATATTTCTGTGTATTTAGAAATATTTACATTTTTTTCAGTTAGGTATATAGGAGTTCGGTTTCTTTGTAGATTAGTAAAACTTCTGGCGACGACTTCCCCGGTTGTTATGCTTTCATGACGATATAGATTTTTAATCAGCACAAGCAAATACACGATGTCGTATAATCGTATAAATTGTTAAAAAAAATGTTATTATATCTTTTAAAACGATAATAACAGTAGTAAAAGTCAACACGCCTATCCATCTGCTTCCTGACCAGTATAGAAAAAGTGAATAAAAATGGAATAATATTTTATAGAACAATTGTAAACTACCATGACCCCTTGCAAAAAAATAATTAAGAGAAATACTTGCATTTACAACTAAAGAGTTTTTTTTGACACTTTTCATGAAAACTGCATTTTCTTTGAATACAATAAAAATTTTAATAAAAACAAACAAATTACACCTTATTTATTATTTACGTTAAGGCCATGAAATCATTGTGATACGTTTAAAATATTATCGTAAGCGTTACAGTCACGTAGAAAATATCGTTTTTTATTATTTTGTATAGATGGTACGTGGATGGTTTGGAAAGTTTTGGATGAGAGCTATGGCAAATTTATGATGCAAAATATTGGAATCGTATGGTAGGAATGATACAAACTTTTATTACTTGTTTTATAAACCAATTACTCAAGTCTCTCTAATAAATCGTTCCTCCAGAATTTATAGATAAAAATAGAACTTATCATGATGTGTTTGTCTTTTTCAGAAAATGTGTTTACTAATGCAAAGAATAGTACAAAAAAAATTTCAAGGGTAGGGAGATCGTTGGGTGAGCCAACCCAATAGCAAGTGTTAATAAAATACACAAACAGAAATATAATTTAACAATTTTTTTCATTTGGCTGCAGATAAGCGTGTTGGAAGTTGTGTAGGGACCAATTAGTGAACGTGGCCAAAATACAACCTGGATAGAAATTCATCAAAAATGTATGTAGGTACATGTAGAGTAGTTTCACCACCATAGCAAAGAAAAAATAAAAGGTTTTTTTGCAAATTTAATCTATTATTATATAAGAATTTCCGTAAAATCCTGCTTTCAAAAGAATTCGACTGCTTTCAAAAAGATTCGTATATGCTGAGAGGCTGTGGAAGATTGGCTTAGCCTGCTTCTGGAAAGCTTTAGTTATTTTCAGAAATATTTCGATATGTAGGGGGCCGTACATAGGCTGCGAAAGGGGGAGATTCGAAAATTGTACTATTTCCAAATGACAGAGAAGTTGAACGAATTTTGCCTTTTTTTTGGGACTGTGGAGGGACTGTTGAAAAACAATTTATCAAGAATTTTGAGGGGTGTGAGGGGTGGTATTGGAGAGGAAAATTATTTTTTACCCTGAAAAAATCGCAGGAAAAGCAGATTTGTTTCGTATGCTGTGGAGGAGGTGTAAAGGGGTCGTAGAGGGTTCTATTACTTTACTAAAGGAGCTAGAGGATATTAAATATTTTTGGAGGGGTATGGGGTAAAATAACCGAAAATTTCTTAGGTTATAAACACAGAGAGAAAGAAAAATAGAATTTCATCTCATTTTTTGAAGTAAGTGTGGAGCGACCGTGAAGGGATTATGGCGGGGTCGTGGACGAGTTGTAGAGAAGAAAGATGGAATATCTCTAGCATGGTCGCAATATAATATAGGAAGATGTATGTAAACGGAGAGAAAATTCATAAATCTGTCCGATAGGTGCCTCTGGTAAAATTCCACTAAAGCGGGCACCAGTGTTTGCACTATGCAGTTGATGCCATGGCCTTATGTACAGAATGAGTGTACAGCCTGCGCTATAGCCATGTCTGTACAGTATAGCCGTCCATGGATCAATCTCATGGAGGTATTGAATTTTTTCCATCACCTCCTTGAGATCTGACAAGTAGGAATCCCCCAGAAATTTTTTTTCTAGTATTCTCCATTTCTTTTGCAGCTCCCATTGTAGTATACACATAGGTAGTGCGAGGCACGGGTCAGAGGGGCCACGTGTGTGCTCTGATTTGCTGAAGATGAAGAGATGAAGAGAGTAGGGGTACTGAAGGGAGACATCCACTTTTTTCTTCAAGTAATAAAACAAGAGTTCAATGGAAAAATCCAATGCCTCCATAAGATTGATCCGTGGCTATAGCGCAGGCTGCGCACTGATCGTGTACATAAGGCTATGGCATTAACCGCATAGTGCGAACACTGGTGCCCGCTTCAGTGAAATTTTACCAGAGGCACCTATGGGACAGCCATATGATTTTTCTGCATGTATGTGCGAGTCCAGACTCCGGCTATTCCCATCTTGGGAATCTGAGACTTCTCCGACATTTTTCTGCTTACTGCTCAAATTGCAGAATGCAACAGATTTTCAGCAGCTTGAACATATGTGTGCTCGTAGGGTTTTGCCCGCTTACACGCTTTGCGCACTAACCCCCTATCTCCCGATCACTCTCATAATAGCTCTCGATTTTTGAGACGACTCTCGAATAATAAATTAAATTTTATTTTCAATCTGTAAATATTTTTGTATACTCACGAAGTACTAGTAAACACTTAAACTACTCACTTTTACAAAGATGTATGAAGGAATTTTTTTTAAATTGTCTCTTTTATTCTTAAGCTACCTTCCAACATTGCTTATAAAATCAATTTAGATTATTTTTATATTATTGCTTTACATAATTTAAAGAAATCAGCACTTATAAAACAAGAAAACTTATGTATATCTTAAACACTTTATAGTTCTTACTGGATTCATACAAATAATAATTACAATTATTATCGTAATCATATCTTTTAACATCAACATTGAAAAAACTTTTGTTGTTACATATTCCCTTTTTCTTTACGTAAGCGTATACCTTTACGTCTCTTGAAGATTTTGCTATTGACTTACAGTGTTGTTTTATTATTAAATAAATATCTATTAAATTATTTTCTTAGAATGTATATACGAATGTTTTTAGAAAATTTTCGTAATGTTTCATAACATTGAAATATATTTACAAAAAAAAAAATTTTGTACGTTATTTATTTAAATCATACAATGAAGTTAACCAAATAATTGGTAATATTAAAATTCAATGCTTGTGAAAAAGTTATAGCTTGTGATAAACTTTAAAACTCGATTTTTGAGCACTGTAATTATACCTTTAGATGTAGTAAGTTAATCCTTATTTTTATTCATCTTTACAAAAACGCATTTTCTTTAGTTATAAATCTCTTTACTACGAGGAACAAATTAATCTTTTAATAGACAAAAATTTTTTTTGTATAGATACGAAAATCTTTTCAGTCTTACTGTCAACTATACATTTACTTAGCGATATGCAATTTAAAAGATGTATTTTTCATACAAACTCGTTATCATCATAATTTTAGGAAATACATATTTTCTACAAGAAAATCATCAATAATTGGAAATTCAAAAAAAGGAATTTTTCTTCATCTAATGTTGTAAAATTAAAAATTACAGTTAGCCTATGTTATCAAAAAATTAAGTATAGACATAAGGAACGATCTTAACAAAATTTTAATGACTTAATAAAACAATTTATTTGATTGTGTTTCAATATTTTTAAGTAAATTTACGTATGTGTAATCAAGATTAAGTAAAACTTTTTTTATTTTCTGACTGTAATTTTATTTGCTATAAAACTTATTTCTTTGGAATATGATAAAAATGAAAATCTCCATTTCTACGATCCTATACAAATACATGAAAATTTTTTTAATTTTTAATTGGTTTTCGGAAGTAAACTATTATTTTACATTATATAATACGCATGATATATGATTAAAATATAATATGAACAAAGTAATAAAACTTTACTGAATATCTTCATTTTAGTTTGATATGATTAATACATTTTGTCTTCTCGTTTTGCGTACATGAATCTTAAACTACGACGTACTGAATATTATATTAGTTGATCATGAAATATTTTTTAATATACTTGTTTAATGTCATGGGATTATCCTTTTTCAATTACACGTTTGATACTTAGTGAGATAAAATGAAATTGTTTCTGCACGCCGTGGTAAGACCTTAAAGCTACTGTGAAAATTTTATGAAAGTTTAATATGTGTAAGCAACCATCAAAAATTAGAATTACTAAATGATCGTACTTTTTTATTTTGTAAATGTTTCGAAAAATCTATATTCGTTTTTTTTTAATTGATGACTTGATCAATATCCCATGAAATTCTTTGAACAACCAAAGCTCATGAAGATGTTATACAGTTAGTCATTATTATTAAAAAAATTTAGTCTTATAATAAAAATTGTTATCATAGATACATCAAAAATTTTTTGTAACTCCCTAAATTTTCGAATGAACTCAACTCATAACACAATAATAAGAATTAAGTTTACTTTCATAGTTTACTTTGCTCTTCTGCTGCCAAAGTGTGTTTATTTAAAAAAAAAAAAAAAAAATATTTCTTCTGCGATTTTATGAAATAGGTCCATATTTCAGTAAAAACTTTTTTTTGTCGATGTGGAGAGTTTATCGCTCATTTATAATACTTTGGCCTTTCTCGGAAAAATTAGTAAACGTACGAGTGGTATAAGTAGTTGTAAGAAAAGAGTTTCGGCTGCACTCTAAGTAACTTAGCCGTCTTTAGATGGATCCCAAAATGTGGCGTGGCTGTGGTGAAATGGAAGGTGATGAAGCTTTAGCTGCTCTCGCAAGATTCTGGTATTCTCTCGGAAGGATATGTAAACGCTGTAGGTTATGGGCAAAACGTTGTCAAAAGGGCTTCAGCATCTCTCTCTCTCTAGAATGTAGCTGTGTTTAGGAGGATTTAAAAATGCGGTAGGGCTATAGAGATTAAAAAATTAAAATAGTTTTAAACACGGAGAAACTAAAAATTATTACTTTTTTTTGTAAGTGGCTGTGGGGAGGAGCTTAGGAGGGTGAGCGATTCTAAGGAGGGCTGCTAGGTAAGTCGGAAGAGGGGGGTGGAGGCTTGACACAGATTTGTTTTGTTTAATAAAATAAATTTACCAATGATTCCTTTATTTTGCGGGGGTGGGAGGGGGCTCTTGGGTTACTGTCAGAAATAGTGGGAAGAAGGGGTGGATAATCCCACCACAATAAGTCCGTAACATAGAAATATATCTGGTTTGTATGATATAGTATATTTGTGTGGGGGTGGGAGGAAAGCTCACCTTGGCCCCCGCGACCAACGCATCTTATAGAAGCAGTACATTCTTCTTGATTTTTACGTTATTTTTAATACTTTTTTCCCTTTACAGCCCCCCCCATATTTTCTATGTGCCTCCTTACAGCCCCCCCTCCTCCCAATGGCTGCTTGATAAATGCCAGCCTCATACATTAAAAAAGTAACATTAATTTATATGTATAACTTTTTTAGTTTCACCACAGCTCCTCTCTCCCTTAATAATACACAATACAAGTTTCCTCAATACGACAATACATACGAATCCAGGAGTTTTAACTTATTCCTTTATACTTATACTCATAGGTACAATCACTAAAGATTTATATTTATGAATCCTTCTATGAAACAGTTCCACAAAAAAAGCCAAAAGTGTAACATGACGCAGTGAGCTATTAAGTTTTTTTTAACTCAAAACCTAATATCTGCAGAATGGTTATAGATAACATGGTAAATATTTTTTCAATGTTTTTGTTGTATAATAGAGAATAAAGGAAAACTATAGAGAAGGCCGAAAAATTAGAACGTAAGCGACAAATGTGCAATAGACATTAATTTTTCGGGTCTGTTCCCGTAAATTAGCCATTACAAGATAACATGTATTAGAAATTTAGCATAAAAAGATTAAACGTGATGAAACAAATAGAATAAAATATTTTCATACATTTTGAAATTTCAAAATTTAGCTTTGAAACCCTGAAATTAGGGTAAAAAGAGTACCCATGTGGTTTTTTATATTTTTTTTTAATTCTGTAGGAAAAATTCTAACGATTTATTATCAATCCGAATTTTTTTCATCCGCATTGATTTTCGTCTGGAACAAGTAAAAATCCACATAAAACCTTAAACACAAATTTATAGGCTGGCTTTCAATTTTTCGGACTTCGATATGGTTTTCCTTAATAATCTATTATGTTGAGAAAAAATGAAAAAAAAATTCATCATCTTATTTATTGACGTTTTTCAGATATTAGGTTTTGAGTAAAAAAACCCAAAATAGTTCACTGTAAGACGTTTGACTATACTAACTTTTTGTTTTAAAGGTTGGTAAATGCAAAAACAAGGTTTCTCCAGCCCAATGACATCAGACATTTTCATCACCTCAAAATTTTAGCCAAAAAATCCCAATTATCGACAAAAAAATTGATAAATTTTAATCCGACGTCTGAGAGTACTGACTTTATGCGTTCAATATCTCTGAATCTTAATCCAGGGTCTACTTAGTCCCATTACTTCAGAGTTCTTGATAACCTCAAAACGTTAGCCAGAAAACCCCAATCATCAGAAGAAAATAAAAAAAAATTATCTGACCTGTGAGTATACTTACTCTATGTTTTTCAGGTCTTTGAATCTCAATCAGGGGTCCATTTAGTCCCATTACTCCAGAGTTCTTTATAACCTCAAAATTTTGGCCCAAAAACCCTAATAATCCATAATAGAAATCGAAAAAGTCCAGTCCGACGTCTGACTAAGTTTACTATATGTTTACATCTTGATCACGTCAGGATTTTTAAAAATTCAAAAATTCAGCGAAAAAAAGACAATAATCTCCAAAAGATCTAAAAAATTTGATCTGACGTCAGATAACACTTACTATATATATTCGAGGTCTTTGAATCCTAATTAAGGGTCTTTTTAGCCCGATAACTTTGGAGTCCTGTATAACTTTAACATATTAGCCCAAGCACCCCAATATTTCACAAAAAAATCTAAAAAATGCTGATTTTTTTTGTGGAGCTATGTAATACATAATAATTTTAGTTAAGCTGTCTTCCCCCCGTCGCCCGAGCTAGCATACCTACACCTGTACCTCTACAAAATAAGGCAAAATAGGGATTCTTTGCCTGTAACTTTTACTCAATTTATTCTAGGCCAAACTCTCTACGCTCCACAGTAAGAAAATCTAACATTTATTTTTTCAAAATCCAAAAGATTTCCTGGGACATAAATTTTTCGATGAAATTTTTCAGAATTGTGCAGCCGAGACCACTAGCTATACCGGAGAATTGTCTAAAAAATCCCTCAAAAATATTAATTTTCGTCACAAATGTGCATCTCTCCAGGGCGGTCGCTGGGCCTGAGGGCGCTTGTGGAGCAACGCCTGAGAGACCGTTTGGCCCGCCCTAATCGGATGCACATAAGTGGTGAATCCTATTTTTTCTACCTTTTTTCTACCGAGGGTGTACCAAGGTTGCAAAAGTGCCCAAGGTAGATATTAGGTACTTTAATGTTCTTTGGGATTCCTTTTCGTGTGTCAATAGGCGAACAATGAACTTCAAAGTGGCTGATCCAAAATGATCGACTTACTTTTTTAAAAGTTAAAATTCAAACAAAATTAAAAATTCCATAAACTAAAATTAAATAAGGCTGATCCAAAGTGGCGGTTGTTATATGTAATCCCAAGATGGCAAATCGTGTTTTTCAAAAAAAAAGAAGATAATTTTTACATTGTAATAACGTATGATGCGACTAAGATAATCTCATATGTTAGGCAAAACAGAATGGCTGCTTGTATATATTTTATTTATTTATTCTTTACTTAAGATTTTATAATAATTAAAAAAAAAATTTTGTTATCAAAACTACCTCCACGTTAATGCCGAGACAACAAGAAGAAAAATAAAATCATAGTCAGTCGCCATAATTGAATCTCTACTTACAAATTTTTTGTTAACTTCAAGGAAAAAAAGTCAACGTGCAGAAATACATGTGCGACCACATGCATTATTAATAATACCATTTATAATCCATCAAATCTGAGGCAAGTAAACTAGTAGGTTTATCAAGTTAAAGGCGTATTTTCAATCAAATATTACAGACTATTAATATACTAATAACAATTAAATAGAAAACCATGCTAAAGTAGGTCAAGTTGTAAATTATTATCCAGTAGAAGTAACTACACTATAGAAAATTCTGCATTCAATCACTATGCTCAGCGTAGGTAATACGAAGATATCTGCTTAGCACAGCGATTTCGTTATCGGTTTGTAACATTTATACTTTGTCCGAGACTTTTGACTACCGGATATTAATTTCACTGTTTAAGCGATAAAAGTGAGGTTATAAAACAATAGTACAGTTTTATTAAAAGCAGTTACTCTTGTATTTGTTATTATTTTTTTTCCACAAAGATTATTTTAGTTAGCTAAATAACAGTTACTATTATTTTCAATATATTCGAACAGAACTATTGTTAACGTATATGTGTGCAAGTATATTAGACCCATACATGCATACGTATTCCCTCCATACCATGCAAGTTGAACCTCTGTTAAAATGCCCATACAAACACACGTTGAAAATAATTATGTCCGAAAAAATCTAGCAAAGTATCGGTGTTCTATATATTGGAATATATTGAATTACCGAACAAGTTGAGTACGTAAATTTGGTTCAATTTCAAATGATATCTTGGCATGCGATTTAAAAAAGGCCAATTTTTGACATACTTTATTAATCTCGCTCTCGCGGTTGATTTGCGTATTAGTGCAAGTGTTAGCTGTGCTCGCATGTGGCTAGATCGCTAGTGCGCCACACTGACGAGTCCCAGCTAGCAATCGATGACGAAACGGTTCCCCTCCTTTTTTCTCCTATTTTCCAATTATTGTTTCTATATACATCACGCTCCATAGTGGAGGCACCAAGTATAAATTTCAAAAAAGGTTAGATCGACTTGGTATGGAGGAAATACGTATGCATGTATGGGTGCATGTACACTTGCAAACACGCTCGTTAAAAATATTTCCGTTTGAAAAAATCGAGTATAGTATCGGTGTTCTATATATTTGAATATATTTAATTTACAAAGAAGTTAAGTACGGGGTTTGAGTCTAAGTATAAGTAATTATTACTCATTTTTCCTCAAATATAGCTTTTCGGGATTTCTATTTTCATAATAATGTGTTTTCACGATAGGTATGGAATATTACGATCATCTCGTAATTTTACTACACGATAAAGTAAATGTATCATCCTTGGACACTAGTATATCTATCATTCGATGAGCTGTTGTGCTACTAGAATACCCCGATAACGCCACACCGTTATATTAGATTATATACCCCCCGCTCCCCCTATACTAGAAAAGGACCACTTTTTTGACTGCCTTGAGAACGTGCTGTTGAACAAGCAGATTTTTACCCTCCTTCAGCCGCTGCACCTTTTGGCCCCTTCTATCGCTGCTTTGAGAGCACAGACCCTGAACAGAGCCATCAACGATCTGAGGAGCGGCTTTGAGAGTACGCATGGTGTTGTGTGTAATTATTTTTTAGTTTAATACTTTCACACTTTAAAAAATAAATACTGCTCTTAGTGTATAGCTTTACGATGTCCTCGGTAGCACAGTTAGCACCCGGCCTAAATCAGGACCATGGTTCAAAAACAATGTTGGGCAAAATTTTTTCTTCAATTATGAATATTATTCCATATTCATCAAAACGTAATTAAGTCAGAAAATGACTCTTACGTATTTCAAAATTGATTTTTAAATAGTTTTGAATTTAAATAACAAAACTTTAAATTTTGACTCCGAAGTAAATAAACGGGGGCTCTTTGGGACACTTGATTTATCCAACGATGAGAAGTCACCATGAAAAAACAGTAGTAGCAAGATATGCCTACCTTACCGACTAATTCATTTATGGAAAAGTTCGGGCGGGAGCTTGAGACGATGAGAAGGAGTCCTCCACTTCCCAACTCACCGACGAAAACCCAGTTGGCTTTTAATATCCAAGCACGGGAAAACAACATTCCCCCAGATTAAGATTTCTTCTTGGCATAGCTAGGGCTGCCACTAGAAGAAGCTAGGCAGCAACTGAGGGAGTCTGAAGAGGAGGAAGAATAGGAAGAAGAGAACAATGAAGAAGAAGACTATTATGATAAGGGTTCCGAGGACAACGTGGACAACAATCACGAAGACGATAGTGCAAGATCGATCATTCATCTTGCTAATGACAGTGACGACAACGACGATAGACCCCAGACCAGACAAAGCGACGCAAAGGAATTTGCGTCAACCTTGTGTCACCAACGAAATGAAACGTTGGTACACAGAATAAACACAGGACTTAAAATAATCAGCTCTTTTCAGAGCTAGCAAAAATTGGCAAATTTTTAAAACTTTAACGACTACCAAAAATTTTTATTTTTCTTCCTCCGCTTACTACGGTAAGTAGATAGTGGTGCTCGTGCGAAAGAAGGTTGGACTTCGTGAGTTTTTTCATCAATATGAATAAAACAAATCAGTTTCTAAATATCTTTACAAGTAACATAAATATGTCATTAACAAAAAAGTTTTGTTTGATATTATTTGATATTTTTAGTATGGATGTAGCTATTACATTTTAAAAATTTTAGTACTACTAAAAAGCACTGATTTCTTATATTTCAAAACTGATTAAGCTGTGTACGCACATGGTCAAGAGCACTTTTGGAACAAAGTCTGTGGTGCCAAAAGCATTCCTTCCTTGTCTAACTTACAGGTCCACGGCAACTATTCCGTGGTATCCGCATAATCTTTTTTCTTCCACAACGACTCCATTTTCGACGCTTTTTTCCTTTCGTTTAACACTGATCAAATTTACAGTACTTGCTCTTTTTCAATCTACTCATTCTGTTGTCAGATCAAGAATGACTGAATTGATGCTAATTCTACTAATTTTTATTACCAGAGTAGCAAGAATGAAAAGGCATATTGAAAATACTGGAAAAGGTGAGATATTAAATTCATTTATTGTGACAAGTAAAGGGGCCAATCGTTCATCCTTCTGAAAATCTTTCCCCTTCAACTATCTCACCATGTAGAGAAAGCAAATCGGAAGTTGGTCTATGAAAAGCCGGCGCTTCCACATTTTTTCCATTTTAATAAAGTCAGCAACAGCAACATGAGCAACTTAAACGTCGAGCACAAGTTCTCCGTTGGAGATTTTCTAGAGATAAGTGACGAAAGGCTCTTTCCGTTCTTGATGGATCATGGGCTGCAAGACCATATCTTTAGTGGACGCAAAACAATGTTGGAAAAGAAAGAGGATGAAAAGCCAGCAGAAGAACATAAGGAGATTAACGTCAATAATTTGTCAAGCCCAGCATCTCAACCATCACCTCTACCACCACCACTTTCAGCACGCTCTCCAAAGCCATCTCCACTGGATTAAATAACTGCATCCTTATTGAATAGGACTACGAAATGTGCATAAAAAAAATCTTCACTACCCTTGTTACTCAGTTTCAGTAACTTAGAGATCATGTGGATGAAAACAATTAGATCTTTTGAGGGCCACCAAATTATCAAAACGTAAACATATATACAAAAAAATTTCAACAAAATTTTACAAGGGTACTCGGAATCGAAATAAAAATCTTACTATTTGCAGTCAAAATACTCTACCACTGAGCTACAAACCTCTTATGTTAAATTCGATGGAAAAGAGCCTAGTGAGATGTTAATGGATAAGAGCCCCCAGCAAATGCTCTTACCTGTGAGGTACAACCAATTATTTTTACCCTTTTAATTCAGCTTAATACGTAGGCTTACGTATACCTACAACTTTTCATCATCGCTGATATCTTCCTACTCGATGTAAGAGTAAAACCTTATTATGCGCTCAACATTGTGCAAAGCACACATAGACTTGGGGGGCCCATTGTGATGAAGACGAGTTGGGACCTATCATAAGAGCTTAAACACTAGATAGTCCATGACTTCGGTGACTGTGAATCCAATTTGTTCAAGCCATTTTGGCTATATGTCTTTAATCACAAAAATCTCGATAGCATCTTTCAGATTCATTTCCAATCTTAATATGCTTGATATTTCCAAAATTTCCGTCTAGTCAATGATAGCAAACTGCTAGATATAAATTTTCATGTTTGTACTTCTTTGTAATTTTTGCCATGTAAAGGGCTGTATGAAAAGGACTACTTGTGCTTTATCTTTAGTAAAAGGAAGAATATTTAATATATGGACGCGGCTTCTATGCTCGATTTTCGAACAGAATTAATTTCAAGCGTGTGTGTGTGTGTTTGCAATAACATTTCACCCACACATGCATACGCATTGACTTTATACCAAACAAGTTCAAGCCTCTGTTGAAATTCATACTTGGTGCCCCCGTTAATAAAGAGCGTGAAGTATAGGGAAGGAAAAATTTGGAAGATAGGAGAAAAAGGATGGGATTCGTTTCGTCCTTGACCGCTAGCTGGGACTCGTCAGTGTAGAGTGCTCGCGACCTAGCTAGATACGAATACGTCTTACACTTGCACTGATACGCGTATATAACCGCGAGGGCGAGATCGTTATAGCGTATGACAATTGGCATTTTTACTTCAATCGTATGCCAGAATTTATTTAAATTTAATTAAACTTATTAGTGGGTGTAATGTGATTGCACACACACACGCTTTAAAATAATTCTGTTTTAAAAATCGAGTACACGGAAAAAGGTTTTCCTTCAAAAATACCGTTTTTAAACAGCATCAAAGCTTAAGTGCATGTAAACAGACGTATATTGAGAATCATGATGACTTACAGTGGGTCTTTAAGTGCACGCCAAAATTTACATCGAGAATTACGATGTAAGTTTTGGCGTGCATTCAGAGTCCCGATGTAAGACTTAACCTTTACATCGTGATTCTTGATGTAAATTTGGCGTGCACCCAAAGACCCGCTGTAAGAAATTATTATTCTCGATGTACGTTAGTTTACATGCAGTTACGTTTTGATGCTATTTTTTGAACGGTCTTTTTGAAGGGAAACCCTTTTCCGTCTATAAAAGCCGCGTTCTATATATTAAATATCGAATAATCGTAAAAGATGTAGCGCGGGAGATTAAATAAATTTGAATGAAAAGGTAGAATAGCTAGTTCTTTGAAGACATATTCATTGCTTGGCTTTTTAAAGCCTTGCATGTCCTCCAGTCCACTTCATATTTCGTATTACATTATTTTGTTAGTTTGTCATAACTTTCACGTTCATAAAATGATCGTCTATTTGTTAAAAACTTTTCTTATAAATTTTTCAACCAACATTTTCGATCATCATCTTCAGTTAAAAGTTTTTGATACGTAACGTCTGTGGTAAAGTTACTTAGGGTATCCTTATGCGACATATAGAGTTTAAAAAGATTTTAAAATTTTACTATAATTTTTCTTTGACTTCTTTTTGCTCACTCCTCAGCGTGTCTCTTCTCAAATTTTTCCCATTATACTTGTTATCATTTATGGTATTTTCTTTTTTTGCTTTGCTGACCTCCAATACAACTACGTTCTTTCTTCGATTTAATTTATAATGTCGAATTTAATGCCAAATATTGACGAAAGCAATATTCAATTTTAAATGGGTGACCAAGTAGTTACACTGCTTATAAGTAGGTATTATATGCGAGATATTCGATCATATTCGGTTGACGTATTATAACTAGACAATATTGTCATCGATATCAAACCAAATCACAATACATTTCGTAGCATCATCTGGTGTAGTGAAACCATTGATTTCGGATCAACATATTGCATATAATGATAAGTAGGTCTCACTGAACGAGTGCTTAAGGATAACTTCTCTCACAACTCAGACCTATATGTAGCGATTCTGAAGGTAAACGCATGACGAGTTAAGTGTAATATGACTACTAACGCCTACATACACGTAGAAAAAGTTTCCGCGATTCACGAGTTTTTCGCAGCAGATCTACTAGGATACAAGATTATCGAAGTTCCTCCTTAAATTATCTATTTACCGATTGTTAGTTGTTCCATTGACGATATTCCTTGCCGACCAGGACGATTATTGAGACAATTATAGTGGAGAGGTTACAACAGTAAGGGTGCACAACAAGCCAGCATCGTAACGGTGATCGCATATAATCATAGAGTCTATATAAGTAGCTCATTATGCACTTCAGCGTTAACTTGACAACGGTCATTTAAACCGTCAATACGTCAGGGGAAAAGACAGTAAACACGTCAATACATTCCATTTCTAAAAAGTCTAAGATTAAAAATAATAGGCCATTGTGAAAGATAACTTGTATGTTCTTATTATGTTGCGTAAAACATGGACGAGATTCTCAGCATTTTTTCTCCTGTCGCACAGTGGGATGGGATCATTAAAAATTGAAAAAAAATCTTAATCTTAGCGAATTTTACAGCTACACACATGTTTTTGAGCTGAAATAAATCCTGACGTTATTTCCTGAAAGATAGGATACATACTTTTTCAAAAAAGATTTAGGACGTATCGTATTAGTAGGTTAAAAATAACAATTTTCGTAAGAACTTTGTGTGCTTAAGTGATATTCACAATTGCGCAATAACATGAACGAGTTTACAGCCGTTTTTATGTATTTTTAGGAAGCTGATTTCGAATATAAGGCCAATACCTCAAAATATTACTCCCTTTGCCCCTATATACCACCCCAGTGGGTGAATATTTGCCAAGTGTGTCTGATAACGCAGTCAGGTGTCGTTTTTGTGGTCATTTGGATCACTGATAACGAATATGAGGTCGATATTACGAAATCTCCCGCCCTTTACCCCTTTTTTACCATCCCTGTGGGTGACTATCTGCTAATTTTATCTATTTAAATTAAAAATACATCAAACAACATTGCAAAATAAAGTATAAGCTGAAACAATTATTTTAAACGATTATTAAAATAAACTTTCATTAATACATGTAATACTAACGACTGATGTAGTTTTTTTTTTTTCTTTTTTTTTTGTAGGAAGGAAAATGCTTTATGCATACTGCAGGGGACTGCAGTAGTGTGGGACTAGGTGAACCTGTTTTTCTAAAAAAAAAAAAAAAATTCCAAACCGGGCCAACCCTACACCACTAAAAACCTCCCTATGCCGCATGGCTTTTGTTCCACCCTAGAACCGCGTTAGCATTACTTCAGGGTGGAGCCACCAGGGAGGACATCGTACCTCACAGCATTGTCGAGCAAGCTCGAACACCAGTCGCTGGCATGAAC
>JAPYYV010002920.1:0-32942 GCA_030522625.1 Copidosoma aretas
CGGGGGCGTTCCCCCCCCCCCCCCCCCTCGAGCCCGAGGCGGTTGTTTCGCCCCAAACACCGGGAATATTTATCGAAACGTTTCGACGACACGCCCCCGCAAACTCTTCGCCCCGCGGAGGAGCGCACGCGAGCCCCGTTCCAAGCAGTCCTCGCGTACCGGTGCGCGCCACCCGTCGCCGGCCGTCCCTTCGCTCGCGGGCGCGCAAACGTTTCGCCGCCGATATACTCGCGCCGTGACGAGTGATCTTCCCCCGCACGCCCTCGACGTCCGGGACGGCGTGTGTGCGAGCCATCTGCACTCGTCGTAGAAGGGGGGAAAAAAAGCGTGTACGTGAAAACAAGCTGGCGACAATCCGTACGATGAGCACTCAGCCCTGTCGACTGGAAAAGACGCGTGGTTATATAGACCATCGCCGCGGAAGTAGAGACGGAGGCTGAACCGCGCTGCTATTTCGCGCACTGTCGTACACGCGTGAGAGGAGCCCTGCTTTGTAATCTTTTTTCCTTTTCTTTTTTTTTCCACAGCTTTGCGATTTTCTTCTCGAGCAGTGCTGGTCCGGCCGAGGGGAAAGAGAGAGATGTGAAGAAGTAGGGGGAGGCGAGGTTGTGGCTCGAGTTCTCGGGGTGCTGCTTTTCCTGCGCTCTCGCGATATTGCTGACGCTAGAAGAACCGTTCGGGGGACCCAGTCGTTGCTGTCATTGTTGTTGTTGTTGTTGCTTGCGGCGGAATAATTTCGCATCGTCATTCGATAGCAGACGTTCATCGACCTGACTGAAACGAATGACAGTTTGTGGCGAAATTATTAAAAGTACACCGTTCGAGGGCTGTTCTGAGAAACAACGATTGTCCATCACGCTTCGCAAAGTCATTATATGGGTTTTCATCCATTGCAGGAAAAAGTAAATGTCTCTGCGCATCGTCGCGCATATTGTACGACCAACCCTGTGCGGTACAAGAGCGGCCGATGAAAATAAAGAGAGCAATTTCCGCGCAAAAAGGCCTGCCTGCCCCTCTTTGTCATTTTGTCGCTTGAGCGTTATCGCGCGCGAAAAGGGGAAGTTTTGCATGCAAATATGACCTTTGTGAATTACGATGATCCCCAATAACCAGGCGCCCAGCCGATAAGCGTGACAAAATTACCTCCGGCGCCATCGGAGCGCGCAACGATGATTCCTCGCAGAGTTTTTACCGACGCGAGCCGCATTTTTCTTTTTTCGCGCGGTCGCTTGGTGATTTTTCACAAAGAAACTCGACGATCGAATCGGAAAGCATCTCTTCCGGTCTCTTGATGCCTTCGTTAGGTTCTCGCGCGGTTGCGGTCCAGTGCAGAGGGGACATCATTGTTTCACGGGCACACGGGCTTTTTCAATCATCGAACCCCGAATCTCAGGCTTTCAGTTTTCGTCCCTGTTCCTGCGGACTCGGTCGACGTCGTGCTCTCGGAAACAAAGCCCTAGGATTAGTTTCACATATATATATGTGGTCGACACGATCGGTCAATTAGACGGGGCCTGCGCGGGGCCTTCAGGCGCGAGCAGATAAATCGGACCTCGACGAAAGGACGACGGCCCATTGTACAGATGATTTCTCGGCTTTCCGTCACAGTCGGCGACAACTATGCGTGAGAGCTGGTGGTGGATGGATGGGAGGGGCGAGCCGGGCGTCCTCGATACGCGCTTGATGAATGGCCTCTGATGGCACGCCGCGCCTGTGTGTATGTACGGGTAGGCGGACGAACGAGCGGCCGGACGGATGGGTCGTGGGATGCCGGCGCGCCGGTTCCGATGATGCAATTTGTCCACGGCCCACCCTACCTCTGTGTATACGCGCGCCAAGCTCCAAAACGTTTGTTTCCCAGCTCAGTCGCGCTGGTTTGTGGTGTTCTTAGGTACGTATACACGGACGCATAGGTTTCCTTGCAGAGAGAAAGGTAGAGGGACGAAGGGACGCTTCTGCCGCGGTGGTCTACATCGGGCGATAGCTCGAGTCGACCTTCTTTCGTTAATTTTTCTTTTTCAGGGGCAACGAAACGATAATTTCCTTCTTCTTTGAAGGCATTGTTTTTTCTTCTCCTCGTTGGACTTTTATTCGAATTTTGTACTATCCCTGGTGTCTCTCTGACTGTGAGTCTTTAGCCTCGATAAATAATTACGATCTATCGTATTCTATTCTTCTCTTTCTGTCTCTCTTATCACGTCGAATCTGAATATCGTGCCCACACTTGCAGTTTGTTATTTTGTAGATGATAATTTTCATCGAGTGCCTTTCGTTCTTTGATTGTATGTAACATTGCTGTGAGCGTGTTCCGAGATTGCCATCGATTGTAAATTTTTGTAATAAAATGATCCTTTTCCATTAGGTCTTCGGACCTTGGCATCAACAAACAGATATCAATCAATCAATCAATCTCTGTTTCCCGTTCTTTGTGTTCGATCTTTTTTGCTGGACAGTGGGAGGGGGTGATACTAGATCGCCAGGGTTTCTCGGGATATGTAAATTGAGAGGAAATTCTTTATTTCGATTTGTCGAATGGATGTTCGCACCAAGGGCAAAGGGGGGTGGGATAAAGATGACGAGAACTTTTGTGATTTTAGCGTGGTCAGATGGAGCAAGCATTTTGAGTGAATGACTATTACTTACTAATGTGATTTGAATTCTTATTTTATGCATGCAATAGCAACACCCTATGATTCATTGACTTATCCTTTGTATCTTGATTTTTATATTTATTATCGTACCATCGTCTGTGAATCATCCATCATTTATTTGATCGAGAAATTCTATGGAATCGTACGGATTTTACCTTTGATAGCTGGATACCCAAATAAACTTTTTTTTGGTTCCAGGAAAATGAAACTGCAGCTAAAAAAAAATAATAATAAAAACTCCATGTTTGCCTGCGAAGCAAAAACCAGGTATTGCGTCAAAGCCAGTTCGATTCCTATTTTGTTTTCTCTCCGTACGTATTTTTTAAAAATATTTTTGCAAGCGATACAGCAAAATTTGATTCTTGAAATTAAATACGCCCGCATGAAAAAAAATTGGAAAAAAATACGTGCACGAATAGACGCCAGCGTGGACTGCAAAAGTTTCATCGGTGAAATTAAAATTGGATTTTTTGGTCAAAACAACCGGTGTATGTGTATATACATACACGACATGGAAAAAGCAGAGGCAGTCGGTAGACAAAGTATCTCACGTATGATGCCATTTGCGCAATTAAACTAGTATCCACATGCCCTTTTGCCCATCGCTCTTCCTGGCTTTTATATTACGCGCGGAATTCTCGTCCTTCCTAATATTTATCTATACAGTGCCCAGCTACTCGAAAGGTAGATACAGTAATTTTCCAATTCCAATAGTCGATGTATCAGATTAATTTTTCTAACAACAAATCTAACTGTGATCTTACTTCCCCTTGAAACGTAGTCTTAGTGTATTGAATGAAAAAGTATCAAGCCCCATTTAAAGATGCATACGTCACCTTTAAAGCCCATTTTTATCGATTGAAAAAAAAGACCTCCGTTCGCCACCGGCTACTCGTATCTCGGTACAAAGTGCACTTGCGGAATAGTTCGGAATTTTTGTGGGAAAGTTTAAAAAGTAAACGGCTAATTTTACGTAGCTGGGTCATTCGCGGCCACATTTTTTAGTTGAGGAAGTGAGAGTCGAAAAGTTCTGGATTCACTTAACCAGAAATGTACGGGTAACAATAGCAGGCCGCACCGTTGCTCCGATTTTTCAATCTGAGAAGTTACGCGCTCGTTTTTCCGACCTCAATTAATTTCCCTGACTTTGGTGAACTTCGGAACTAATTTCACCTTCAGCAAATTAAAAATAATGTTTCTGAATCGTTACTGAAATAAAGTATCATATAAAGATTGTCAAATTCAAGTTTACTTAGTCATCATCATCATCATCGATACAACAAACGATATATGTATAAGTGAAACTTAAATAGTTTTAAGGTAGAGGAAACATAAATATTTGGATATGATATAGTTATTATGTCTTTCATATTTCGACCTGTGATTTTTGTTGTAAAGACGCAATGATTTTTTTCTTCCTTTTTTCTTTCTTTTTTCGTGGTACATAAGACTGGATTTAAATTTTAATTTTAAAACTAAAGGGGAGTTCGGCTTTCATTCTTTTATTCATCGCCTTCTCTTAATCCTATTCTTATTAATTTATAGCTTCTGCTGTTCCAAGCAAACAATTAGTTATTCGATATCTATACGAGAATAATTCATCGCATACATATCCTGGGAGTAAATTTAACATTGACATCAACCAAGATTGGAAAAAATACCGGAAGCTGGAAACGTACTAGAAATAAATTTTGCACTCTGATAAATCATGCTTAACTGATTCGATTTAAAAGATCTAAAAAATTTTAATGGAACGTTACGGTGGCTTCCGGTAGTGTTGAATAATAAATTCAGCATCAGGTACTATTTTATGAACCTAGAAGATAGCGACAGCAAATATACATTTACTTCTCTGAAAATCTGTTTAACATTTTTTTAAGTTCTTTTTTGTAAACATTAGCCTATCACGTCATCAAAGTCTGTTAGTGAAGCACTTATTACGTTTATCGTCCAAAAATCCGTCCATCAAGGGCTTGTATTTGAACAAAAGGAATGGAAACCGAAATAATGACCAAGTTGATGAACTGTTCCTTGTATTATCCTTGCATTTTTGTAGGGCAATAATCCCACATACAACAGGCAGACGAAAGGACATTAAAAAGACAAATTGCAGGCTTCAACTGCTTCTACTTCGCAAGTGAATCGTCAATTAACATGTGTTACATAGCTGTTGCCACTTTCCTTGATTTGAAAAACGTTATAACAATTCCTTTGCTAGCTTGATTCTTTGGATGGAGCAAAGGCTTCGTGACAACTAGGTCGAAAATTAAACATCGAAATTTCGAGAAATTTCAAGATACAAACCAAACTTCAGTGGTAGCACTCTTTTTCAGTGAAAATTAAGAAAAAGTACGAGTATTATAAAGAGGCAATTAAAATTTTTGCTCCAGATGGCAGACTTTCTTTAATATATATCCAGAACTTTTTTCTCTGGAACTCAAAGCCGATTACTTTCGCACGACAGGAGCTTTTAACAATCTAATCGTTTGATGACGAAAGAAAGTTGTCTCAAAGACCCTTCGTGTACTTAACGCGATTTCGGTGTAATTTCAAATAAAGTTCAAATGGTAAATTATTAATATGCACGACTGATGAGATTTTGGTTAAACGACCGAGACAAGGTTTTGAGCTTTATTCAAACACGTTGTAATTAAATTTGTACCTCAATCTATTCCTAGGTTTCTTGGATATAAAGTTTGCACTTCACGTTGGCTACATGACGGTTAATAATATTTATGTAGATGGTCGCAACTATTCGTGGAAATACTAAGATGAATATCGAATGATAAAAAAATCATCATGTGACGTAGAGCAGAAAAACTTCGATCTAGCGTGCTAAAGAATATCCGATCCTTTCATCACACCATAAACAGCACTTCAAAATAAATTCAGCCTCCAAAACAATAGTTTATTCACTGCTGCTGGCTGACACGTTATTTTTCGTAATCTCTGTGCAATACTCCTTACATTGATGTTAATTTTTATCAGGTGTAATACTTTTGAAATGCTATAGTTTAATGCGTTTAAGGTACCTTCTCCAAAAAAACAAGATTTATAATTTATTGATTATTGCCCGTTCATGATGAAACAAAAAGTTATCGTTATAACAAAAAGTTATTGAAATTGTTCCCTCTTATGTTCCGACTCTCACTATTTGTTTGGTTGTACGAAACTAAAGAAGGGTAGAATCAGTAGAGACGAAGGCAAAGCCCGCAGCGTGCGGGTCTCATTTTCCTCCTAATTTTCAATGTTTTTTATACTCACACACGTGAAGAAACCAGCTGCAACTGGAGCCCCTGAGAATACACGCACACACACACGTACATGCATATAAGGCGCGCAAAGTTCTCGCGACGCTACGTACGGCACCCAACTTTGTCAAACTGCCGGCGAGTTTGAGCGAAGGGGAGGAGGGAGAGGCTCTCCTTGCAACTTCGGCAGCCGAAGGGGGATTACCTCTCTTTGCATACACCCATACGTACAGTATATGCACTAGGGCTCGGGTCGCAGAAGTTGGAACTATACGCGAGCCCCCATTCGAACCTCGGCTCCTTTTCCCTCCTCTGCTCCTCTTGTCTCCGAATTATCTCTCGATATGTGCCTGCCGCTTGCAAGGTACATATAGATGCAACAAAGGATCGGTGTGGTGTGAACGTGATGCTCTTCCTCCGAGATTAATTACGCGCACACATCGCGTGTGTGGGCAGATATCTCTTCGCGTTAGTCCGCGCGTCTTTGCTCTGAAGTGTATGCGCTTCATCGCGTTAACGCTATTAGTCGTACATCTCACCCATCCTCTCTTCATCTATCTCTCTCTCTCTCTTTCTTTCCGACTTTATCTGTGAAAATAATTAAAAGTGTAATGAAGGTTCTCTGCTCTGCAGAACATGCACGCGCGCGCGAGAAATAAAGACTGGCTATTGCATCTACATACGCGCGCATCACGTATCCAGGTGGATAGACGTATGTGCATTCAAAGCAGATTACTCTCTTTCCATTTATACATACTGAACTGAAAATCATCAAAAACACACGGGCGTTTCTTGTAATATGATCTAATTTAATTGCTTTCAAAACCATCGAGCTGTAGGTCATTATTAATGACAGTATCACGTCGCTCTTCCTTCCTTGCCTCCTCATCTTCTCACAGATGAGTAATTAGCAAAAAAAATCGCGATGTGAGTAGTGACAAAAGAAAGTAATCAGAATAGATCGGCGATATTATTTCAACATTTTAACTCAAGAGTGAAAAATATTCTGGTGCACTGAAACCTGCAGAAGGTTGTTACATACAATTTCTACCCCTCCGACCAATCGGTTTGTGAATTGTTGGACCATAATACCTTGACGTTTTCTTTTCTGACGGAAACAACGAGCAAAAATAACAAATTGGCAGCATTATTCCAAGCGAGAGCGCATACTGCGACGACGATGGCTAGAGCGCGGCACTGCGCACACGAACGACGCAGACGAGGAAAGAGTTGATTTTCAGTCGATTTGAAAAGCTAACACAAGTGCTGTGTATATACACGCTTGTTGTTATCCGCTCGCTATTTTTTGTTTTCATTCGTTCGTTCGTCCGTTCATCTCTGATACGTGCGAGCGTATAGAAATACACACCGTGGCGGCGTACAGAAATAACGAAATTGTCGCTCTCGAGCTTTGAAAGCCCATGGAGCAGTATTATACACACAGGCGCACGCGGAGATGAAAATCCGCTGATACGGGCATAAATCACTCACAAGCGGATGATCCCGTCTCGTTTCTCCCACTCGATTCCGCATTTATTAAAAAAATAATGAACAATTTATTTTTCGCACATTCGTACGTTTTTAATTTCCGCGCATTTCGTCGAAATATATCCTTATTTTTAATACGCTCATGAATGCATGTTTCCCATATGATAGAATAATAATACATTTTAGTAAATTTCATAATAATGAGGAATTTTTTTGTAATTTATATTCTCTAAACGAGATTAAAAAATGTACTCAGTGAAAAATAACACGCATTGTCAAGAAAAGTAATTTTTAACAAAGAGAGCAGAACGTGACTAGCATCTACATATGATGAAATACTTCATAATTAAAGGAAAATGTAGCACACGAGACATAGAATTCTATCAAATGGCATTAAGAGCAACAGTGAGCTGGGAAATAAGTATACCAAAGAAGGACTGGTGATTGACCTGATTCATAGAAATGTCGGCGAGACTATTAGGACCGATGACAGGTAGTCAAGTGAGCCACACGATATTTTGAATAATCAAATATGTCCCCTGGCGACAGGTATCTGTGTTCGTAATGAGTAGGTGGGGATGCGGATGCTTATAATGTTCCACGTATGTACGCTAATGGGTCTTTCATTTGGAACTCGGTTATTTGTTGGTTGATTGTTGACCTACTTCTCTAGCTCACAAGGATTTATGTATCAGGGCAGGGATGGGCAAGATACTCATTTAAATATTCAAATACAATTTTAAATACGATACTCTAAGATACTGTATTTGGAAATACTGCATCTTTAAATACAGTATTTATAAATGCGTATTTATAAATATGGATTTAAATACAGTACTTAAATACAGTATTTTTAAATACTATATTTATAAATACAGTAGTTAAATGCGCATCAAGTACATCATTTCTTTTGAAGATTATTCAACATAAACATTCAATGAATACTCCTGACAGGCTTTTTTTGCAGTACAGACCTGTGAACTGTAAAACATACTTGCCAAACTGCTAATTAAGCAGTGTGCAACCTAAAATTATATCTCTTTCATTGAAATAACCTGGACAAAGACGAAATAGTGTTGGTTCGCTGAGAGTATTCTAGTGCAAAGACAAAATTTTGCCTGGAAACTCATTTAATAAATTGGCAAGTATGTTTTTCACTAATCAAGCGCTATGTTACAGGTAGAACGTCTCAGAATGTTATATTTCACACCTGTGTTAAAAAAAATATATAAAATGAAATCATGTATTTGATGTGTATTTAACGACTGTATTTATAAATATAGTATTTAAAAATGCGCATTTGTAAATACTGTATTTAAATGCGGATTTAAAAATACAGGTATTTAACTGCTGTATTTAAATACTGTATTTATGAATACAAGTATTTAAATACTGTATTTAAACACTTTTTTAAATCTTAAAAGTATTTAAAATTGGGTATTTGAGTATTTAAATACCAAATCCATGCCCATCCCTGTATCAGGGTGACAATTCCAAAGTCTAGTCAAATTTGTGCATAGCTTTATTCGCTAAGAATTATTTAAAAAAGTAATGCTTGGATGATTTAGATGTCATCTTTATATTATGATGATCGTAATTAGTGATTGTAAAGACAATTCGGCTGACCAAACGAGCAGTTGTACTACTTAATCTTTGACATGCATTCATCTGCAAATGTATGCTTTTACCGTTCATTTTTTGAAATTCCAGTAATTTTTTATTATTTTAATAATCGCCATTGTTTAAGGAACATAGACGATGCGTCTGACAAATCGCGGGGTTGTACTACTTAATATTTCATTTGCATTCATCTAAAAAATAGAACCAGTTATTCTATGCTCTTTTTTTATAACCATCATTTTTTATAATAAGAAAACGATTCAGCTGACCAAATGCGCAGTTGCACTACTTGATTTTTTATTTGTATGTATTTAAAAATGAGTGCTGCTTTTATTAATTTGTATTGTCCGTGATTTTATATTTATTTTTTATGAATCATTAATTTTCCTGGAATGAAGACGATGCGTCCGACAAAATGCGTAGTTGCACTACTTATTTTTTAATTTGCATTTGTTTGAAAAATGTTTGTCTGTTATTCATTTGTATTGTCCATCTTTATTCTTTTGAATTATGAATATTTATGGAACGAAGACTATGCGCTTGACCAAATGCCTGGTTGTACTACTAATACATAGATTTTTTTTGCCTGCAAATAAATGCATTCACTATTTTTTTTCATCAATAATTTTACCTCTATTTTTTGAAAATCATTATTATTAATGCCATGAAAACTGTTTGGCTGACCAAACTCGTAGTTATACTACTTAACCTTTGATTTGCATTCATCTAAAAAATAAAACCAGTGATTCTATGTTCATTCTTTAATAATCATCATTGTTAATGGTATGAAAAGAATACGTCTGATCAAATGTGTAGTAGAACTACTTGATATTTTACTTGCAATAATTTAAAAAATGTATGCTTCTACAGTGATTTAATCTTCTTTTTCCAATAATCATTCTTTCCAATGAAACGTAAGCGACGTGGCTGACCAAGTACGTACTGGCACCACTTGATTTTTTATTTGAAATAATTGGAAAAATGTGTGCTGCTTGCACTATATTGTTTTTTCCGTTATTTTATCTTAATTTTGTATTAATTATTAGTTTTTATGGATTAAAGACGATGCGTTTGACCATATTCGTAGTTGCACTGCTTGATTTTTTATTTGCATTTTTTTGAAAAAAGTTTGTCTATTAATCATTTTTATTGTCCGTCATACAATCTTTATTTGTTGCCAATCATTCATAGATATGGAACAAAGACGATACGTCTAAGCAAAAGCCTGGTTGTACTACTTAAAGTTAGATTTGAATGTATATGCAAATGAATGCTTTTACTGTTCTTTTTCTGTATTGTTGATGATTATATCTCCATTTTTTGAATATCACAATAATGGTATGAAAACTGTTTGTCTGACCAAACTCGTGGTCATACTACTTAACCTTTGATTTGCATGCATCTAAAAAATATAGCCAGTGATTTTATGTTCATTTTTTAACGATAATAATTGTTCTTGATATGAAAATGATACGTCTGACCAAACGTGTAGTTGAACTACTTGATATTTGATTTGCAATCATTTGAAAACGGATACTTTTATTATTTATTTGTATTGTCAGTAATTTATCTTTCTTTTTTTAATCATTATTTTCTACGGAACGAAACCGATGTGTCTGACCTAATGTGTGGTTATACTACTTGATCGTTGATTTGAATCTCCAAGTATATGAAGAAATAATTGCTTCATTGATTTTTTTATTCTGATATACTTAAGTAGTTTTATTTTAATTTTATAATCATTCATTATCGTACAGAGAGAATCCAACTGATAAAATGTATGGTTGCACTACTTAATCTTTCATTTATTTGAATACTGAATCACGCAACTGAATGGAAATATGTGATGAAAACGCCGCCCAGTCAGAATTTACATATCAAACAGACTCTGTAGAGGACGCTCGTCTTTCTTTCAACAACGGACATAAAAATTTAACAAAAAATAAAACTCTTTGTTTCAAAGAACAACTACCTTAGCTTCATATCTTACAACTCTTTGAATAAAATTTCACGTCTTAGAGTATACAAGAGGAAGAGAAAGAAGAAACAAAGAACTTCCTCCTTGGTCTAAAGAGTGGCAAAAGTTAAAATATAAACGTACTTCAAGTTGATGTATTACGGGTCGGGGAAGACCTTTACGCAAGAGCTGGAGATCACGAGCATTAAATAGAAAAAGTTACACGGGAGCCAGACAAATGTATGCATGCTGGTGAATTTTTTTTGTAGAGAAAAGATTGGTAAGAAGGAAAAAAAGGAAGGGAAGAACTTTGGCGAACTTTTAACTGAATATAAGTATGTGTACTCATATAATGTGATTTACCTGAACTCTTGCCGAATAATAATCATGTTAATGCGAGGCTACTTTCAAAATAGTCTTTGATACTGCTTCGTGAGTACTGAGCATTTGCAGTGCACAATCAAAGGGACTTAAGAGAATTCAAATAAACAATCGCAGTGTATTTTCGTCATAAAGAATAGGAAAACATTTTTTTAATCAATAGACCGTAATACAAGCTGATTTGTTCATTAATTTTAGACAATAATTCGGAAGAAGTCGCAACAGTATTCGTATACTTTATCGTATACACGTTGCTTTGTTCTGTATATATATTTTAGTACAGCTTATACGAACGTGTGCCACCTGCGCTCCGGGCAGTAAAGTAATAGCAGTCATATATCTCGTTGTTACGTGTATAAGTATACTTCGGAAACAGGTACATAAAAAAGTCTCGGTGTATTTACCACGATCACTGTAATGTAGTATGAAGTTTTAATCGATTCATCATAAGGGCTATGTGGTTTTTTTTTAGTAGAACTTTTTCCACCGTTTCTGATTTATAAATGTAAGTGTAGTCGGATAACTATGCACCTTTGCAGTGTATCAGCTATGTATCAGCTAATCGATAAGGTGTGTTTAAAATACATTGTTGATTACTTGGTTGCACTTGGTTCAGCCTTTCTTTAAACATCCATTGGACATTTCATGAAAAATGAGATATCGCAACAAAAAAAACTCATTATAATAAATTTTCGAACCATAATCTCTCCGAGCAAATCAAGCCTAATGCGATCAAAAATAATCTAATGCCAGTCACCTGCAATGAATGCAAAACACATCTGCTCTGACAGTACGGTAATTTCGTTTGAGTATCATTCACAAGATGTCCGAATGAGCCGATCCATTACAATATGTAACTCAGTAATAGTCTATTACATCATTTCCGGGAACGCTGCGGTGCGCGCACATGGCCCTTCCTTCCGTTCGTTTGCTCATACATACAACGACGCGACGCAGGCATACGTGCGCATGCATTATGTATGTATACATATGTACCGCTCCGCTCGTGCCTACTTAATTTGATACCGCGTTCGATTTACACTTGCTGGCATGCAGCCCCTCGTTATACAGGTGCGGTACGAATTTCCGGCGTTTCCGACCTCATAGGGTCGTGTATCTGGAGACACTTTGCATGTTTTTTATAGACTTATTGGTTTACGCGTGGATTTTATGTCGTAGATAATTCGAGCAACTAAAATTCATGCACGTTGCGAAGTATGCGAATGATTCTCCATCCATCAAATTTAGCGAACAAATCATCCAATTTCATGCGCCAGTCCGAGCCTCTCCAAAATCACGAAGACGGACGAAAAAAAATGTTAAGGAATCAAAGACTCTATGCTCTCGTAGAAAAAATAAATAAAGAAATAAACGGCAGCCCACGGAAAATTGAATTTCCCCTGGTTAACACTTGCGCGAAGAGGAAAACGAAAACATCATTGAATTCGCTTCTCGTACACGTGAGCCGAGTTACCGTGATAATGAGCAAACGCTCCGATACTAGCGAGCAAAGGAGAAGCGGCAGAAGGAGGAAAATCCGCAGCTGCAGCGGGGAGCACTGATTCCAAAGCTACAGCACAACAGTCGACAGCAAAGTTAAATGTACAAAGCGCAGAGACGATGAGAAAGGAATGGAAGCAAACTTGTGCACAGATGGGCTCACGTGAGTCTCTAATTGGCAAAAAATAGCCTTCATCGTTCTTCATACTTTTTGAAGGAACAAAACTTGAAACCAAATATTTTTCATCTGTATTCCCAATAAAAAATTCGGGGGAGGAAAGTGGAAACCAAACGAAATAAGCAACGCATTCTTCGATAACAGTCCTAAAACAGATCAGAGCAGAAATAGGTATAGTCAAGGGCTTATAGACGGAGAGAAGAGTCCACCCAGCCAGTGACAGTAGCAATTGGCCACTATCCCGGAGTGAGCCAGAGCTTTGGTTAGAGTCTCTCTGTTACTTTTATACAAAGTTCATAAGTATAGCTTTTATATTATACAAAAGGTTTAAAAGAAAAGAAAAGGACACCAAATTGGTTTGTATTTTTAAGCTCTATAGAAATAAGCATGAATTATAAACTTTTTTCACATTCTTTGCAAAAAAAAAGGTTCAAATTTACAACTATCTTCTGCTGAAAAAAGTCGTGACGGAAAAAACTCGTATGAAAAATTTTCGGAAATTCTGTTTTAAAAGTATTAGTATGGCTCAAAAAAAGATTATGTCATCGACTTATTGTAAGAATTTAAGTATTTTAAGTTTCGATCGTTAAATTTCATCGATTGCCATGTGCCAATTGGCAGTAGATCTTTTTTAACAGAAAATAAGCTCCTCTTGATAAAGAAAGGATCAGAGCCAGGGCAGGACTGGAAAAAATTTTTATTTGTTGTTCACGTCCTCGATATCGCGCTGTAAGTGCTTTTCTCCTCGATCGAAGAAAAAGAGAGAAAACGAGGTAGAGCCCGGGAGCTCTCCTACAAAGCAATTCCATTGATTTTCCCGGTTTTCCCGAAATGGGGTTTGTTTCCTCATTTAACGCAAGTTAAGCATAGAGTGCCCCCGAGCTGCCCCTCTTTCTCCTTCTGTACTAGACCATTATCGCCGAGGACAATGCGGCCAGGGTTCGATCAAAGGGGAGAGGAGTATAGAAGCTTTTTGGTTCGCTTGGCAGTGCAGCGGCGTAGTATAGTCGTAGTGGTAATAGTGGCATCGGCAGCGGAACACGCCGGCTGAATTTTCGGCTGGAGAAATTCCAAAGGATTGTCACGTAGAAAAAAGCGAAATAGAATGTGGAAAAAGCCGAGGCGAAATTGCATTGGCTTTCTTTTTCGCTTTTTCCCTCTCTGTCTTCCCTTTTTCAAGCTCGAGAGCTCTAATGGAAATGATAGCAGAAAAGCGATTTTAGAAAACGTTTTCATCCATTAACGTCTCAACGGCACATTGCGCTTATAACGATGATTCTCTTGATGAAAAATTTTACATAAATTTTGGCACCCTATAATTAGACAAAATTAAATTTTCCTGCTTTGATTTTACATAGTTTCGCGTTGATAAATATTAAATTGTGTAATATCCCGATAAGCATCTGGCATAATTTAAGATGATCCATTGCATTATAAATATTATTGAGTGAGCTTATTTTTTTCTTTATTTCACTGTACTTATATTGCTATATTATTCTTTCGTCGTCATCTTTTGACATGAAACAATATTAATGAAAAACATCAAGTTAATGAACAATATAAGCCATTGTTTACCTTGAAATTCAAACAAAACAGTAATATTTTGTAATTACAATCTAGCAGTGCCCCTAAAACTTTTTCAAACAATCTTTTAAAATTTATATTTCCAATCCATTTTGTGAAACTTTTCTTTTGACTGACTTTTAAGGTCCAATATTTTTTCGCTACTATTTTCCTCAACGATTTTTCAGAAACAAAAGTTTCTTTGAACTCCTTCTCGCAAACGAGCGAAAATCGTCGATGCACTCGCACTCGCATACCTTTTAACTCACCTTTAAAAAATCTATGCATGATATATTTTTCCTTGCAAAATCAGAGGGGAAGAGGCAGCAAAAAAATAGGCACGGCCGACTTTCTTTGAAAAATCAAACATAATAGTCAGTTACCCTGATGAATCTTGGAAAAGAAGGAGAATTGTTATTTTCGACACTATTTTCCATGCAATTTTTTTGTTGTTCTAAAATATGTTGAATTCGTGTCACCATTTTGAGTAATTTTCATTATTTTTATTTTGCGTCCAAAGATCAACAATCAGTAAATTTTATTTATGAATTTTTTAACCTTGTTCCAGATTATAAGAGACGTTTCTCGTTCCATTATTCAGAATGGACTTCTTACACATGAATTTTTGAGATGGTCACACACGATAAAGTCTCTTCCAAAAATTAATCAATTTCAGAAATTTATCCACCCTTTGAAAAATATACGAAGAAATTATTTGTTTGAAAAAACATTTGAGTCTAATCATTTCATTTTAATTTTTTGGAAATCAATGGGATCCTTTTTCATTTCGTCCACAGATGTCTCATGAAACATTTGATTTTAACTATATGGCAATGAAGTTTCAGAAAACCAAACATTCAGTAATTTCGTTACCTTGTCATCGGGCGCATCTAGCTCAGCGGCAATTAGGTCGCATGTAAATAACATGGGTGCTGGTCGTGTATCTCGTTCGTTTGCATGAAATTTGCTAATAGCTCGAAACAAGAGCAGCACTTGCATTGTAATATTGTTTAGCTGCCACAAATAAACTATCGCAACTCGATAGTCCGACCATCGCTTGAATTATGCAATAGACGAGCTGCGCATTGATCAATTAATTGCGTACAAATTTTGATTCCGAGCTTTCAACAACAGTATAAATAACGAGTGCAAACATCGAGATATAATTTCGCTACGATAACGTGCGAGACTGATGATTAACGACAACAGCCAATTTATTGTCGAGATGTTGATTTGATGTGGTCAATGTAGGTCCAAGCGTTTATTTATTTACCGCAGGCATCCTGTACCATCCGATCTACCAGTTATTAAATAACTTTTGGATTTCGAAACAGGTTAAAAAGTTCTAGTTCTCATGCAGAACTAATGAGGTGTGTGAAAAAATTGCAATGTTTACTATCCAACAGTGAAAGATAGCAAGCTTCATTCGTCGCGTTTCCTTGCGATTACAGTTTGATACTCATCAAGTGTAAACGCCAATAGCAATTTCCGTACCATACCTTGAAGGGTTGTTGCCCCGAACTTTACGAGCGAGAGTTACAATCAATTGCTCGCGGCTCCTCCCCTCTTTCTTTTAGGATTCAATTTATCTTCGTCCGCGACGATGGACCTTTCTGCCGAATCAAAGCCGCCAGTGGCCAGTTTATCAGTGCGCTTTCACGACAGGATGTTTCAGAAAAAAAGCTTTCCCCTCGCTCCAAAGCGCGTGTGGTACATTGAGCCTCGATAAAAGCTTGCGTGGAAAATCGAAAAGATAAAGCGAGAGAGAGCAGAACGTGCGAAGAAACAGAGGAGATAAGCCGGGTAAGTGAGGCGTGAAAAATTTTCTCCTCAAACTCTCTCGGTGGGTGCTAGCAATATATATGTGTGTGTGTGTGCGTGCGTGCACGTGCATGCACATAGTACTGGGATAAGCGTCAGGAGCGCTAACATGACGCGGAACTGTAATAAGCACCGACGCCTCCGTACGGTAGGTGTATCCGTACGCTTTCACGTGCACTGCCTGCTCCGCTAAGCCGCAATCTTCCTTGTGTGCATCCGAGGGACACACTTTACGCCTGTCATGCTGCATGATTTCTTCTGTACTGATATGTTCCGAGAGCGCGAGGTTATGATCACCTTCGCATTTATTGTAGCTGAAGGAATACATAGAGATGAAAGAAGGATTCGTAACCTACGATAAAATTGAGGAAAGGAAGCTTTTCGACTATTTACCAAATCGGCTTGGAAGTTCACGGCTTCGATTGCTAGTTTCGTACGATTTCAGTTTCTGACTGTCTCTGATTCAAGTCTCTATGTCTCTGTAATCTAATTAGTTTGAATTAATCACTTTATGGCGACCCTTACGCCATTTTTTTTCTTTGCTCATGATTGCATCTTCGTATCTATCATATTTTATTTTGATGTCTTTTTGTCTCCATATCTCTGTCTCTATACCTATTTTCTTATTTCTTAACACTCTCGCTATAAACTTTCTATGTTATGTATATATTTCTGAGTCTTTAAACACAAATCTCTATTTAATCCATATTTGCACATACCTCTGACGTAAACATAAAGATCAACATATTTGCCACTTTCTCTTAGTCACCATATCCCTCATTCCATGTCTCTTTCTTTTCATCTTTACCTCTACAACTTTATTTTTCATAACTTTGTTCCTATATCTGTTTTTATTACCACATTTACATTTTTCGTTTTGTTTATCTAAGTTTCTGTCTTCATCGTGAAATTTAATTTGATTGGCTGGATTTTTGTTTTCAAATTTTTATATTTATGATTTTTCCTTTCCATCCGTCCTAGATATCTCTAAATTTATGGATTTTTTAATTCTCTCTAAGTCTCTGGCCTTGTATACTCGTATGTATCTTTATATCGCTGTCTTTGTACTTTCTTCTTTGAGACAATCCTGTTTATAGTACTCGCTTAGGTATTGGAGTCTCTACCTTGGAGTAGATATCTCTATTTGAAGTATATTTATCTCAGAGCACCTGCATTTATTTCAGTCATTTTTGTATCTGTGCTTATGTATTAAGTCTCTGTCTTTGTTTTTCACTTTTTTTGGTCTTTGTATTTTGAGTCTCTCTATTCATATCTCTACATGATCTCTATTTTCTTATATTTATCTTAATATCTTTTTTTTTCTATGTTTACATCCCTTATTATCCGACGTGTTGTCTGTGTCTTCAAGTCTCTTTTTCTTAGTTTTGTCTTTTATTTTCTTTGAACAGAGGGATGTATCTCTCTTTGTCTCTGGCTCTAATTTTTTATGTCTTGTTTAATTTTAGTAACTTCGTTTTTTGAGTCTGTAATGGTTCATTCCTATCATTTGGGATCTCTGTGTCTGAGCCTCTATGTGTATGCCCTTGATTGTATGATTTTATTTTAACACATCTAAATATTCAGTTTGGCTGTCTTTAATTCAATCTTCGTACTGTTGCGATTATTCCTTATCATTCGCGCCATTTATTATTGGTTTTATATCTGTTTGTGTATGCGAATCTCCCTTTATGTGTCAATCTTTTTATTTTGAGTGCGCCTTTTTAATTTGTATAAATGTATCTAGATATGTATGTCTGTAACTCCAAAAGTTGATCCATCTTAAATTTATCAGTCGTGTTCATCTCGATTGCCTTACATTTGCACATCTTAGTTTTTGTCTTTATGCTTTTTTTTATTTCTTTTTCGTATTCGTATGTATGTTTACATATGATTGTTTGACATCCAGAGCCATTGAAAAACGAAAAGTCATATCAAAGGAGACACAAATAATATTTCAGACAATCGCCATGTCAAATATCCATATTCATGAAGACTGTATTACGCATCGAATATCTAGTCCACGAGCATATGTCCCAGAGCTATACTTATTAGTAATTTCTCGGCGTCACGTACCTAATGCACCCAAGCGTGTCCATTATAATACGTACAATCATGCACGCATGCAGCGCATGTACATTCACTATCGGGACTTCATTATCGCTTGATTAATCAACTAGTTAGGGGGTCCACCGGTACTCCCTCTGGTCCCGTATCGAATATGCGCATTGAATACGAAAATAAATAATTAACCAAGTCCGTGTTGCGCGCTACGTTTCGTAGTGTATAGTTCACGGTAAACAGTGATGTGCTATACCAGCGAACATTATACCTCCGTTATGGCTTGGGATTAGGTACCCGTAGGTATAACCGTTCCCTAATCGATTTTATGAGCCGCCTCGGTGCTCTGTTACATTAGCTACAATCGTTTAAAGATTATTGTTTCTCCGTTTTGTCGTAACATCAATTTATGTTTCATCAAAAACACATTTTTCGCGTACGATACATTTGCGTTCAAAGATTTATTCGACTCGATGAATCAATACTCCCTGGAATCGGAGCAGCATAACGACACGCGATTGTTTCGCAGGCACCAGCTTGCCGACAAACAACAGCAGTGGCAGCCAAATCGCATTTTCATGGCCCAGAGAAAAACACTTTGCGTCGTGTACGTACAGCTGCGTGCTCGTATTATATACAAAACGTTGAATAAGTCGATACATTTTTCCAGTTTCCGCACATCTTTTTTTTTTTTTTTTTCTTATTTTAATTGCAATTTTGTTGAAGGCAAGCTGGAGGTAGGATTGAGTTGGTACAACGTAAACGATGAAGAAAATCGGTATTCGCCGCACAGCCGAAGCCAGTATCATTTTTTCAATAAGAGATGTTCGCTCGATGGGGATGAATTTCTAAAGAATTTACAGGCTCGAATTCCCACTCGGCTAATCGTAAAGCTGATCATAACCTGTAGCAAATTTTTCTCTCTTCCCTTTGGTTGTTAACATTTAATGGTTTTTTTTTTTTTTTTTTTTTTTTTTTTTTTTTTTTTTTTTTTTTTTTTTTTTTTTTTTTTTTCTTTTTTTTTTTATCATACGGGTTGTTATTTTGAAATTTTATTTTATTTTTTTACAACGCTTCAAGCTTGAGCGACTTTAGAGAGCTGTCGTCCAGCTGCGTTTTTTCTTTTGCAGAAGCGGACTTATTTTTTACGAAAGGCAGCATTTCACGATCCAATAATCTGCATGCAAATTGCCGATAATCATGTATAAAATAAGTGCGACCACACGTGCTGTGTGTATAATGAAAGTTTCACGGGAATATAAAATAAGCAAGGATGAAAATTAATAAAAAAAGTATTGTACTGTACAAAACAAACAATTATTCTATCATTTACGAATTTAGTTTGATATCCCAAGGCGCGTTCGTACTACTGCGAGTAAAGGCGCCGCGCGCGTTTGCGAAGCTATAATGACTGGCTGCACGTGCATCTGGTATCATCAATTCGGCCGAGGGAGTTCACGTTCGAGAGAGTAATCTTGTTAGGTGTGCGGAAATTAAATTGCAATATCGGCGAAGAGCGAGCGAGAGCAGGAGAGAGAGAGAGAGAGAATCCATACATATAAATACATACATATTTATTAGTCCGTGAATCGTAGTTGAGCAGCGAACCGATGAAGCGCCGCGAAATTCGATGAAGATAGTTCAAACTCGCGGAAGTGACTTTGGCGTCTCGGAGCCTGCCTCCCCGTCCTCCCTCGCAACCGCCTCGTAGCGTCGCTTCGGAGTTATGTAAGTACTTTCTGATGCTTTGTAAATTGCCGAAGATGACGGCATCGGATGCGTAATAGACCTGTTGCGAGAGCTCTCGTGGTTTATTAATTTTCTGAATGACAGACGAAAGTTATTGCGGCGGGAGAGAGTTAAGAAGCTCATTTCGGGCGTTTCAAAGTGATCCGTCATTTTATCATCAACGCCATGACTTGGGAATCGTATACGCGCTAAATTAAAGAGCTTTTCAAACAAGATATTTGCGCTTTCTGTTGATAAATTTATTAATCCAATGGAAAGTAGAATCTGAAAGATTGCTAGAAAATTACAGCAAAGCGGTGCAATCATAACAAATGTTCAAAACGGAATATGAAAAGAAGCTTGTAGCTGTGCTTCGTATTCTCATTAACTTGAATAAATTGAAACACCAATACTTTCGGGAGCACACAATTTAGATTGTCCGAATAAAGATGTTTAGAAAAAACCGTACATCAAAAAGTAAAAAAAGAAAAAGAAAAGGTTCTCTGTAAAACAATTCTAGTCTACTAACGCAGAGAATAAAAAAAAAAAAAAAAGAAAAGAGTTTAATCCCAGCGTTTGTGTACCCTTTTGCTCTATTACTTCGGACGCTCGTGTACACAGATGGCTCGGCAATAGAGCACATGCGCGCGTTTACGGTTGAGATTCTTGTTTGTCGAAATAATCGCTCGAAAAGCCAAATCCCTCCAGCCAACTATTGAGCGCGTCCTGTCGGATGAAAAGGGTATACGAAAAGTGAAATCGAGAGGCTCAACCATCCCAATACATGGCTATATATTGAATGGATATCCAATAAGACGGGAAAGGTAGAGAAGAGACCGGACAGATACGGAAAATCGTGGGAACGTTTTGAAAACGATCGCCACTTAGGAATCCCAAGAGACTTTATTCCACGTACTTTGAAGAAGATGAAAAATCTCTCGAATATTCATTGCACAAAGTTTTGCGCTTTTTTTCAGAGCTTTTTTGAACACTCGAACAAAACTTACCTCCAAGAACAGCGCAAAACTCACGCAAGCCTCCAAAGCGGCCTGTCCCACTGGATTCACTGCGCGCGCCCGAATTTTCCAGTACTCTTGAGCACACGCGAATAATATGATTCTTGGCCCCGAAATTTCCGAGCAAACGCTTTCGCAACGTCGCTCGGGCGGAGGTGCCTTTGGCGCAAAAACAGTCCGTGCGAGAGAAAAGTCGGCGAAATAAAGGCAAGAATGCCGTTGCTGTACAACGCCAAAAAGGAGGACAGGCAGAGGGTACCGGAGCACGACAGAGAGAGAGAGAGAGAGAGAGCGGGAACACGGAGGGCCCTTCGCAGATTGGAAAGCTGCAGAAGCGGCAACGGAGCGTGGGTCGGTATACAAATACGCGCTGTCTCATTGGATCGCACCGCTGCTGCAGCTGCTTCCGTTTTCCCCTCCCGCCACAATATGCGCGTGTGCGTTCGTGCTCTTCTCCGTCCCATCCTACGCGTATGCGCGGCGGCAGCGGTAACACATCACGGGTGTTTCGGGGGTTTTAAAGACACGCCCGTTAGTCGTGCACTCGTCCCTTTGATTTGTTCCCCGCTCCCACCTCCTTTCCATCGTTTTCTTTCTCTCGGCTTGTGCATCTGCTCACTTGCACACGCGTGTTGGGTCTCGGTTCGTGGTTCGACGTGAGTCGACGCGATCAGTGCAGTATAGTTGCAGGTGGTGGGTACATAGTAATGGGCACTGCCATCCAGTATTGGATCTCGATTTTCGATGCAGCTATCTGTATACCTACCCCCGGGTGCCTTCCCCCCCCCCCCCCTCTCTCGCCTTCCGACGCGCATTAAGCCCGAGCAGGCGATTCGATTTTCGAGCGACACGACGCCCACCACTCCCAACGGTGCTATCTCTGTCCGAGCCCCCTTCGGGTTAATTGCAATCGATGGTGCGCGCAAGATACGTGCAGTTTATTCTGAATGGAATCCAAATAACGCCGACGCGTATGGGAAGCACGAAAAATCTTTGGTTCGCTGCTTCGCTCTGTTTCGATGCGTCTCGGTTCAGTTTTGTGGTAGGAATAGATAATTTACAATGGCAAATCGGTACCAAAGCTCCCGATACAAATGAGGAACGAATTGACTTTGAGCACTTTTCCCCCCAGTTCATCAAAATAATTTCTGTCCGATTACATTTGAATGATTGTTTTTGTTTGTTTGCGAGGCACTGAAAGGGAAAAAAAAAAAAAAAGATCGGGGACGCGGGTTCAAACCTTTTTCCTCCGTATTAAAAAATCCGTCGACAGAGAAAATTGGCCGTCCATGTATTTTATCCCACGTTGTCTGTATACATAGATAATTATACTAGTGAGACGAGCAATCGGCTTACGCACTGATCTTCTTTGAAAACAATTTTTGTAATCCATCCATCAAAACTTCGTTCATCATTTGCACAAATTAATCTCTCTGATGAATCTCAACAGCCGTGTACGAATACGTTTGTAACTCGACAGAAACCAAAAAATCCCCCAGCCAATAAATTAGCAAATAGCTTTCTCCAACTCTATTTTTCTGCTTTTGATTGTAAACATATGTTTAACATTTCGATCATTATTCTTAAATTACTTTAACTTATCATGGTTTTAATTATAAATTCTTTATTTATTTTAAATTGAATGTTTTTTTCTTTATTTTGCTGCAATATAAAATGCAACATCAACTTTTTAAAATTTCCTAATCCCACTCTAAGTACTCTGCACTTTTGATGTTACGCGTAGAAAAACATCATTATTAAGATTACGTAATCACAAAACTGTATTGACATTTGACATCTATTTTATAAATATTAGATACATAGATATATCACAAACACGGTGACACAGCGGCAGTGTTACAGTTTTGTCAAAAAACATAATGAAAATGAATCTATTTTTTTTTTTCAATCCGAAACAATTTGCAAAATTATTTAAAAAATTGATGTATGTAATACAAAGAAAATTTAGTAAAAACATTGAATTATCATTTAGGTTTCGAGCAATGATTAATAAAAAAATTCGAAGTATTTTGATCATAAAAATATAAGAATGATGAACAGTACATCAATTTATTTTGGTGCTCTACAAGATACAATTATTTTTAGACGTTGTAGAAACATAAATAAGGTAAATAACTATATTATCTATTATTTAACCACTATGAGAATAAAAAAATAAATATTTTAAACCCTAGATCGTCGAAAACGGTTAGAAGGATTCTGAGATATGCCTTATTGTTCACGAAAATTTTAGTATTTCTTTCATGAAAATTGATCGAAATGACGAAGAAAAATAATTGAAAATGAAGAATGAAGCTATTTCAATCATCTATGGAATACAACTATCTAGGAAATCACTTAAAATTTTTTTCATCCAAAGAATAACAAGAAACCGATTTTTTAACGACAAAAATCGTTAAAAAAACTTCAATAAGGTACAAAACTTAAATTATTTTCCCGAGTTAATAGAAGGTTACAAAAAAAAAAAAAAAAAACAATTCAAGCCCTAGATTATCGAAAACAGTCGGATTGTTTCAGATATTTTTCTGATTTAAAACAAAATCGTAGTATTTCTTTTACAAAAACTGCTGCCAATTTATTGGCACAAAGCTTCCCCATTCATATGTTCATCCTTTTTTTTTTTTTTTTTTTATCGCTCTACCATTCAAGTCCCATCATATAATATTAGGACTATTTGAGAAAATTAATGTGGGCTTTTATTCATCTTGATTGAGAGCCTGAATGACAGTTTTAAGAAATGTAAATTAGGAAAGTAGGTCTTCATTAGTAATTAAATATACTTAAAATTGCACCACAGATTGCGTCACTGAAATATAAATAATTGCGTAAGGCAGTCATGATACTTTTGTCAATCGCGGAATTGAAAATAAAAAATTTCCAAATTCTGTTTATTTCCGTTACAGAAAATACATCCTCATCATACTAGCATTGATAGGTGAAATTTGAAAGTCTAATATCCTGTACATGTATCTATATGAGGAAATACTTGTGTACTTTGGTGACATGGTATTGCCAAGTCCAGCTGAAAAACAAGTATTTTTAAAACGAATTTTTTAACTCAGTGAACTTGCAACTCAAGTGATTTAACTTATTGCTCTTGCAATCCAAGCTTTAACTACACTGACTGTACGAGCTGTATTTATTAATAATGTAATAAAAATAATTGTAAATCATTTATTAATGAACAATATGACATAAACATTTTTTCTTTAATACTTCATCTCTGACTCTTCAAGGTGATAGGAAAGAACGAACTAAAAATTACGAATCTACTTATGAAAAAATAGCAACTTAGAAATTACAATTTCTAAAAGTTGTTATATCTCTATAAAAATTACTTTCAAAAATAAAAAGTCAGATAAGTTTGATCTGCAAAGATTCAAAATTTTTAATAATCACTGATACTTTTTTACATGGCAATACATTTTTTTCTATCGAATACATCGTCAGAATTTCAAAGTAATGAAATAAAAATCTACAAAAAGTCAAGTTTACTTATCTTTTTTTGTAGGCACACACTACTGTTATCATTCTATATACTTGTACATCTCGTGCAATAACAAAATCAAACTAAGTGATTCTGTCATAAGGATATACAAAAAATCATATTATAAGTGTAATAATGTTTGCCCATAGTTTTATTCAAGAGTCAAGATTACTTTGTTAGATTTTTCTATTGTACGAGAAGTGCAAGTATACAGAATGATAACAGTATTCTGCGCCAAAAGAAAAAAAAACCAAAGCTTGACTTTTTATAGATTGTTATTTCATTAATTTGTAAGTCTGACGTTTACATTATGTACGTATAAGTTATTAAAAACTACTCTGTTTAAGTGTGAGATAATTCTACACACGAAACATAATCTCCTTATTTCCTCGTGTGTTGTTGATTTCTCACTGCTCCGTATTATACGTGTACAGTCGACGAATGTCTTGTTCATACTGTAAACAAAATGTCTGGTGAGGTTCGCAGCTCAGTGTGCAGTATAGAGTGCGCAGCTCTGCTATGTCACTGACCACTGACTCGCTCAGCTGACTAAGCTTACAATGTGATTTAGTCATTCATCAAGTGAACACGTATTATACTGAGCAGTGAGCGATCAACAACACACGAGGAAATAAGGAGATCATGGTTGTGAGTAGACTTATCTTACAGCTAAATCTTAGACATCAATATATCTTGAATATCGAGGTAAAATCACAATGTCTACTACCGTATACATGTATACATATTGTAAAAATAGGGTTTTGGTTGATGACTTGCGTTTCAAAGTACGACCATATAATATTGGGACCACTGATGAAAAAAGAAATAAACATCAATTAATTTCGATTTCGATTTATTGTTAAGAAGATACTTAGAAAGATTCTGAATCATGGAGTTTGGTGATTATTAGTAATGAAAAACACTTAGAATCGTATTGCAGATTGGGTAACTAGAATGGGAAATTTTTTTTAAGACAGTCATGATGATTCTAGAACGTAATAAACAAAAAAAAAGAATTTTCCGAATTCTGTTTTGTTTTGTAACAAAAAATATGTCCAGCATTTCTAGGTACAATGTTAACGTCTACTACTATATACATGTATAAGTATAGAGGTATTATTCCGAACTTTTAGTCTTTTGGTGATGGAAACTGTTTATGCTGCTACTTCTTCTTTACTCGTCAATGAGAGGAAACAGCTTGAGGTCCTTTGGGAGATGCCGGGGAAGGTATTTGCTTGGAGCAAGGATTTCATGAGGCTGTATATCTTTTCTACGAGATAAGGGTTGCCTGGACGACCTCCCTCGTGCCTATAGGCATTTGTAATTCAATTATCCACGCTGCAGACTACAAAATTCGGAAATCTCAGTAAAATAACCGATTGACTCTAACGCATCGTGCGACGAATACTTTAATTTTGTTATTCGCATAGAAATGATCAGAGACAAGTGTTGCAATAACGACTCCAGTCATCACCACAAGGCTCGATGTGCATGCGTGCTCGTAACATTTCTGGTCCTCATCAAATTGATTAATTACTTCCAACGAGAGCTTTCATGCATACTGTACATGCCTACGGGACAACATCGTGCATTCACTATCGGCTCGAGCGGTTTTTCAAAATACCATGTTAGCAACGATAAATTATCGCACCCATGCAAACATAAATAAACGCCTACAGTTTGTCACGCCCGATAAATACCATCGCTACACACTGGATTCTTGTGACACTGCCATGCCGAATCAATGGGCTTTTTTGAAGTCCACGACAAGATCCGATTTCACTCTCAGCCCCACTTACATACGGGAATAATATCCGTCCGCATTGTCCCTTTGATGTGTTCCAAATTTCTCATGCGCTCAATTGTGCACGCGTAATGTGATAACAATGGGATTCCTCGCCGAGCTTTTTTGTACCCTACCCCTCTATGTCAATGGATCCTACCCCATCTGCTTGGCCAAACGCTTCGGAAGGTCTTCGAAGAGAGAATTGTGGAGTACAAGGTTCATCGGTCGGACGAGAGAACGACTTTTTCACACATTGAAACGGAGAAAACCCCATCCGAACACCTCGCCCATTACCGATGATATCAACGAGGCGACTCGACGGGGCAAAACGCCAATTATTAATTTACCATCGAGCGAGTTTCCCTCCGAAGAAGAGGAAGAAGTCATTCGGTGCGCCGGAAAAAATTGGAAAAACAATGTCCGCGACGCTCGACGCGCGAGCCAACGCGCGCTTTTTTTCCCCTAACCTCGCGTGCGAGCAACACTTTTCTCGCCCGCCGAGAGTCCCTGAGGGGGAGGGGATGTCCGCGACGCTCAACGCGCGAGCCAACGCGCGCTTTTTTTTCCCCTAACCTCGCGCGCGAGCAAAACTTTTATCGCCGGCCGAGAGTCCCTGAGGGGGAGGGGGGGTGGGGTTGCAGAGATTAGGCAGCAGAGACCGAGTCACGCGTCCGTTGTTGGGGGCTCGCGCGCTTACGTTTGACGTTTCGCAACGGAGCACTTTCGGACGGAATTTCCAAATAAGGCTTTGTGCGTCGCGCTGCTGCTGCTGCTGCTGCTGTCCCGCAACGGGCTTTCGGGCGCAAATCCCAGGCCCCCTCGGGGCTCGCCCTTCCTTCTTTCCCGCCAAAGCTTTTAAGTCACGGGAGGATTTGCGTTGGGGGATCATGGTTAATTTATTTGAGTTTTAGCGGCCTTTAACTTTTGGGGCCGGAAGTTAGTCCGCCCGTGTATACGCGCAGTGCATGTGTGTACGCGGGTGGGAGAGAGCTGGTTTTCTTCTAGTTCGACAGAATGGAGCCTTAAAAATTATAAATCGATGACGATGAGTGTGGCGAAAATTTTGCGTCGCGTCGTCGTTCCGCGTCGGGGGCTCCAGAAATATTGTTCGATCGGCGCTGTATTCCGCTCCGTTTCGCGCATCGACTTCGATCGTTTCTTCGCCACCGTGAGAAGATCGAACGCTACTGAGCTTCGGAAATTTTTTCATTTAAAATAAAAGCTTTGCAGATATGGATCAAAGCCAACCAGAAACATAAATAACACGAGAGCAATTGCGAAAAATAGCTATTGCCCAAGATACAGGATACATCCGACCGAAAGCAGCAGCGGCACACCTGCGCTTCTCCTCGAGTGCTCACACAGTTAAAAATTTTGTGTAATTTGCAATTTCACTCAAACTGCTTGTAAAAATTACACAAAATTAGTGTACTTTTGCTCACAATATCGTTGTATTTAATACATAAAATTTGTGTATTTGTACAAATGATTTGCGTAAAGAACAATTTACACAAAATTCGTGTAGTCTGTTCAATTACGAACAGATTCTTTCTGTTTACAACAGATTTTCAACAGTGTACATAGTAAGGAAGTAATATATCAAAGCGAGTGATTTTAGCTTCGTCTGATCAAAAAGAAGAAAATATCAAAGAGAGTTATCGTAGCTCTTTCTCACTATATACGTGCTATACTACTTAAATATACCAAAAAAGAACTAACATATTGAAGCACGTAATAGCTTTGTCTGACCACATGCATGTCATACTACTGAAATATATTTAAAAGGATCTTATCGAAGCGAGTTATCCTGGCTCTGCCTCACAATACACGTGCTATACTACTTAAATATATAAAAAAAATAACTTGCATATTGAAGCGAGTGATGGATTCGTCTGACCACATGCGTGTTATACTACTGAAATATATTTAAATGGATCATCTTAAAGCGAGTTTTCGTAGCTCTGGCTAACAATATACGTATTATTCTAGTTAAATTAAAAAAACTTACAACGAATCGAGTGATTATAGCTCTGTCTGACCAGATTCGTGTTAAACAAAAAAGTATAACACGGATAATATATAGTAAGGAAGTAACACATAAAATCGAGTGATTATAGCTTTGGCTGATGAGAAGCGTGTTTCACTACTAAAATATATGTAAAAGGAACATATCGAAGAGAGTTATTGTGGCTCCATCTGACTGTATACATGCTAAACTACTCAAATATATTAAAAAGGAACTGACATATTAAAGCGAGTGATTGTGGCTTCGTCTGACCACATGCGTGTTATACTACTGAAATACATTTAAAGGGATCATATCGAAGCGAGTAATCGTCGCTTCGGCGAACTATATTCGTACAATTCTACTTAAATAAAAGAATTTATAATGAATCGAGTGATCATGGCTCCGTCTGACCACATTCGTGTGGTACTACCAGAATAATACGAATAATACGCAGTTAAAAATTTTGTGTAATTGGCAATTTCACAGAAATTATTTGTAACAATTACACTGAATTATTGAACTTTTGTTCACAAAATAGTTGTACTTAATAGACAATCTTTGTATATTTTTACAAATAATTTTTGTAAAGCACAATTTACACAAAATGGGTGCAGTCTGTTCAATTTCGAACATATTTTTTCTGTTTATACTTGAGCAGATTTTGAACAGTGTGCACACATATATACATTTGAACAATGAGAACTAATATCTTCCTTTCGTGGTCCAATCGTGGTCCGATCAAAGTCCAGCGAACAATAGTTTCCCCTCCCTCGATTTTCACAACTTTCCGAACTCCTCGAGCTTTAATTATACTGTCTGCTGTACGCATACACGCGTAGATACACCCATACGGGCGTATGCATGCGAAGCTGCTTTGAAGTTTCCGACCGGCTCGAAAGACAAACACCGCGCGCAAACCCACGGGAGAAAAAGTTCCCGCGGCGGAAGAAGAAATCGGACGGATTAATTCCGCGGCGTTTCACGCTCGGCTCGATCCACCAGTGCCACCGGTCCACTTTTTTTCCCCGGCTCCTTTTTCTCTCGCGCAGAGACTGGGAAGCAGAGGGGGGGGGGGGACTCTCCCTGCTGCAGTAGTCCCTTGTACACGGAAGCGAGGCGCGCAGCGATCCGCTAAATTTCCCCTCCTCTCTTTTTGCTCCTCCCGGCCGGCTTCGTTCGATCATTTCCCACCCCGCGTCGCTGGCCAAAGTCAAATCCTGTCCCGCGGAATAAGCACGCTCCTCCGGGATCTCCACCGCGATTCCACTTTTCTTTTTCTCTCAATATTTCAAACGCGCAGGAGAAGATGCTTTTTTTCCGAATAATTGATGACGCGCGCGCGGAAGCGGATTATATAAAAGGTGCTCGGATCGAGGCCGTCTGGCTCGCGGCTCCTTTCGCTCGCGATTAGCGTCGGTATTCGTTAAGGAATCGAAATCCCTTGTCCTCCCCGTCTCAGCTTTTATGATATTCCAGATGTCACGGAGCCGAGCGTCGTCGCCGCGGAGACAAGGATATATTGGGCTCTTTCCTGCGATATGAACTGTATGCGAGCTTAGGGTACAAGGAGGAGAGAGAACAGCGTATCTACGTATCATCCCATATTGTTATTTTTCACCAAAGTCTGTGACTGACTGCCGTTTGCTGCTGTAATGATCTTGGTTTTGCGCCTCAGTTTTCATACTTTGTCCCCACCTGCCTGTCTTTGAATTTCTGTCGATCCATGCTTGTCCTGTGGCCTCGATCCTCACATCTTTTTCCATCATGTTTTCACGTTTGAGGTATTTCCTCTAATCAACCGATGCTGCATATAGTTTTATTTTCGCGTTTCATGCTATTCCTAACATCTTCCTCTGTATATGCCTGTCCTTGCACCATTTGGCTCATTCTTCCTTCGTCTTCTATAGATCTCGGTATTATACTCATTAGTCCTGATTTCATCAACTCGCTAAGCATAGGATCGATATTCATCCAACGACTGTTATTAACACTGCACTATAGAAGACTCGCCACATACACAGAAGAGAAATACATTTTATTAAAAGCCACCCAGCCTCCGCTCGATCTACGAACTTTACGTTTATTCGAAGACTGTCACATCCACCGCTGGGGTGAGAGAGGAGTCGAGTGCCCGTCCATATCCGGTCACCATCCGGAGAGAAGGGGGGGGGGGGGGGGGGGCGAGTGGAGGGAGAGAGAGGAGAGAGACTATTGATAGAAGATATATTATACGCTCGGCACTTCCGATAAATCATGATCCTCCTCGCGGCAAAGAGGACGCGGGAGGGGGGGAAGATCCTTTTCCGCGGGAATGGGTTCGAGAGAGGGAGGGTGGGAAAAAAAAGACGAGCGTCGAGCGTGCCACGAGTCGGCCCGCTCGAAGAGCCGGCCGGGGGGAAAATGAGCGCGAGAGAGGAGCGACGAGGGGACGCGCGGTGTAAGCAAAGGGCAAAAATAAATACGCGCGAGCGAGAAACGAGGCGGCTCGGCGGACGGGGGAAAAACGAATACGGAGCCGGGGGGAGAGGACGATAAGGAGGCAGGGCTGCAGTGCGGATGCGGTCGGCGAGTTCAGCGGGGCGGGGGGAAAGGGTTGCCCGCGGAAAGGGAGAAAGAACGGATAAGAGGCGAGTGCAGGGATGCAGGTGGGGGGGATGAGGAGGGCCGATATCGATTTTAGGCCGCGGCGTTGACGGACGAGCGCATGCGCCCGCGGAACGTCGCGCTATCTACGCACGGAGGCTCTCCGCGCTGTACGCGGCGTTGCATCCGTCCCCCTCTTCCGCCGCCGATTACCGCGGATCTTCGGAGGATGCACGCGACGATCGCGGGTTCGCGCGCAAGAGGGTCGAGTCATCGGGCTGTATCCGAATCCCTCTCGAAGTATCATGCATCGCCGATGGAGCCTCGCTCCCGCGTCATGCGTGTAAAATACGTACGCGCGTGAGCGTATTCGCTTGCGCGCTCGTCGCACTTGTACATATGTACCCAAGAGGCGGAATCAGAGCCAAGAGAGAGAGCGAGGGGTATAGGTATATACGACCGTAGAGGGGGGGAGAGACGCGGTGCGGAAAGCACAGGAGCAGTAGACGCGGCAGTTCCTCCGGCCGGGACTTAAATCACTTCCGAAATCCCGTTACCGCCCCCGCCCCCTCCCCACGCACACGCCTCACCCCACCATCTCCGGAGACTCATGATTCAAAATTTACGCCCCGGAGTGCTCTGGCACGCTGAGAGTTTGGCCCACTGTCTCTAAGCATCTCTCTCTCTTTTTATCCCAGGAAAGTGTGCGAGTGTAAGGGCAGGGGGGTCGGGGGGTCGAGGCGGCGGATAAAAAGGGGAAAGAGGGAAGAGAGACTCGATGATTCGGTATTTCGCAGGGGGACGCGCAAAAATTGGAAAATTCTGCCTGGGAGACAGGAGTGGCTCTTTTTCTCTCTCTCTCTGCCGTTCGGTTGGCTGCAGGCCGGTATACGTGTGTGAATCGGATCATTATTTTTCAGCGCAAGGACGGAAAGATGCTGGCAGAAAATTATTTTAATGCCCTTAAAAATTGTTATTCTTCCCACCTCGGGGTGGTTGAGCGCGGGTTGCCGTTCCATCGATTTTAGGAAACATGGAGCACGCGATAAAATTCCGTCGATATATATATAAGTGTCGTATCCAGATGTATATTCGATAAAATAATAGTGAAAAGTAATGGTTCATACCCGGACAATGAATCTATTTACAATGGTTTACCCGGAAAATGCCCCGTGACGCGAGAACGAGGACTTTCCTCCGATGGAAAATGTATCCATGAAATCCAACTTTCCCCGCCCGTTCGCGCATGGACAATCCGGCCAGCGATTCGCCGCAACGCGCGCTCTGTATATTTCAAGAAGTTGCCCCGCTGCTCACCGGAAATCCGGTCCGAAGAGTCCCCCCCCCCTCGCGAGAAAACCACACGGGAACTGCTCCGGATTAAATTTCCTCTCCCTCCCGCCCCCCCGCGTTTTCCCACGCCCCCCCCCCCCGCCGATATCCCGCCGCGCAGTGGTCGGTGCGTGGAATTTAATCTTTGAGGCCCCAATCTCCGGTTCGCGCGAGCACTCGGCCCCTGATCAGTCTCGGCGAACCCGGGGCGTGAAATTTTTAACTCGCGGCAAAGTTCGTTCGTAAAACAGAGAGGGAGGGAGAACTCCGCAAGTTCGCCCGTCAAGATTCCCGAGGGCGCGCGGATCGGCGAATTCGCGCGCCGCGGGCGAAACATCGCGGCCGGGCGGACGAGTAATGGGAAAAAGACTTGATCAAAGCCGCGCGTGCGAACGTTGATGCATGGCGTGGGTCTGTAGGGGGGGAGGTGGGGGGGGGGGGTAAATAAATAAGGAGGAGCGCGCACATAAATTAGCGCCCCTGCGTTTTATAAGCGCGAGTGACGTGTTCGGG